>JAWLRI010001063.1:4884576-4900595 GCA_034781795.1 Crypturellus tataupa
AAGAAAGTAAAGATTAACCTATACTATTATATTATCCTGTAAATAGTCTAAATTTACTGGCCTCTCTCTTGACATTAGTAGTTGCATCCTAATTAGAGCAAAACCTTTGGTTTATTCTCAAAATACATCTTGTACATCAGTTACAGTACTTCCTTAGAAATTTTTGATGAAAGCTTTTCCATGAAAGGCATTTTAGAAAAGAGTCTTCTTCTTCCTAGCACATTGGGACATCTTTCTGTCACCAATCTGTGAAATCTATTAATTGAAATTAGAAATTGGGTCTGTTTTCATTTAGTGACTGGTTAGAAAAAATAAAACAGCTGGCAAGAGCAAAGATTAAAGTCCGTAACTCCCTAAAGCTATATTGTGTATACACACAATAGCTCGTTGGGTGGTAGGGAGTATAGCAGTGCGCCTGTGTCCTGCAGTTTGCCATATGCTTTGCAGAGCGTGCTCCCAAGAAGGTGTGCTCTGCATCGTACTATTGCTGTGATGAAGTGGGGCAGACCTAGAAAGTGTAGCAATGGACATGCCCCAAAGAAAGCTAGATTGGCATTCAAGAGGTTAATTGAAATGGGAGAGAGCAATTAAAGGGACTTGAGGAAATCTTCATAAAGCTGTAATTGAGCATTCTTCATTTTGAGGAGCTCATTAAACTATGCACAGGATTTTTTGTTGTTGTTGAAATTTTGAACCTCCCATTAAGATCGTCTAATCAGCTTTCTGAAAGAAGAATTATTATAATACTATAATTTCTGAAACTCTTTGTTCTCAAGATACTACTGTGCATGTTTTACATGGCTGTATTTTCTTCAAAATGTGGAAAGGGAAGCAAAAATATTGCTTGGGTATGAATGTCATGATTCTATTTTTATTTGCCTAACCTGTGAGACAAATGAAAATTTAGTTCTTAGTTTCGGTAATTGCATCATTGTGCTATGTATATTGTGTGGTAATTGCTATTTCCATTTTTAAATGGGTTGCTTTGCTCTACACGTGCAGAATACAAATCAACATCTCAAAAGCAAATAACAGATGGATAGCTTCTGTGAAGGAATTTTGTTGTCCGTTATTGATTGCTGTTAGTAGTTTATTTTAGCTGAGACATACCATAACTACTGGTGCCAAAATAAACATCAGTTGATTAGTGGTCCAATGAGAACAGGTTCTTGTTGGTTTATTTGATAAGTGCACTAGTGTTGACTGCTAGCCTGACTCTTGGTTGAACTTAAGTAGCGTGCTGGGATTCAGAAAGAGAAAAATGCCCAAATGCTGAAAGGAAGCTGATGAAATTACATTCATATTGGTATAAAGTATTGGCTATCATAAAGAAGTAAATTATTTTCAGTCACAGCAAATAAGGCCTGCTAAGGGAAAAAAATTAAAATAAGAAGGCACCTTGTGAAGTGCTACTGATTTAAAAGCCAAGAAACAGTAAATAACAACTTTACTCAAATTGTCATTCATATCCCCTCTGTAAATGAGTTGTGCCCATGATTTCTGTTGCTTGTTTGCCTCTGGAGGAAAGACCAACAGAGTTGTGTGAGCACATGTGCAGGCAGGACAGCTACACTCAGTGTTCACAAGGTAGTGTTGATGTAGAAAGTTGGCAAAAGGAAAGCAGAAGAAGTATTTCTTTGCTTAGTACTCAGGGTCACTATGAGGGATGTATTGTAACATTGCATGCCCACAAAGTGGTTAGATTAAAAAATAATTTTTGTGTCTTTTCAGAATCTTTGAAAGTTGTGTATATGCATGTGTGTGACACTTCTCATGGGTGTTTACATTGTCATTTTGGTTTGCTCCCTGTTTTGCTCTTGGCCCGAGTGCTCTGATTACCTCATACTGGTTATCTTCTGGACTCCTCTTGGCACCAAACCAAATACTTCTCAGAGGAAATCCTGGCTGCTTAACACAAATATGTTGACATATTTTCCACATATCCACTGGACTCTGCTGTCTACAGAGTTAAAACCAACTTGGAACAGTTGCCTGGCATACCACGGGATGCAAGCCAATATATGCCATTTGCTGTCAAGATTTCTTATATACCACAAAATCAGTCTAGGGGCACCCACAGTATACCTTTACTGTAAGCAGGGTTGCTCTAATTAGTCATGGTAATAGATGTCCATTTTTCTTCAGGCCCTTCAGGGATGTAAAGTACTAATTAACTTCAAGGATTTGTGAATCAGCATTATATAACCTCTGTTTTCTATTACCAACATATGTAATTTATTGAAAGATAGTAGCTTTTATTTTCAGGAAAATGCCTGAGCATAAACAAGAAAAGATCTGGTATGAAACCCAGTTTTTATTCTTCAGTTACTTGAAGATGCTCACAGCGATTTGGCTGTTTTTACTCTTGCCCTTTGCTCTTGAAGACCAGCAGACACCATTTCTGCCCAGTTACATTATGCATTGGTTATTTTTGTGTCCTCAAAGTTTTGGCAATAAAGGAAATTATAGAGAGAAGGAAACAGTTGAGAACTATATTAAGCACTTCCTCGCCTCTTTTTTTTTTTTTTTAGCATTTATACCCATAATCTGTTTTATTTAAGCAAATACCTATAGGTATATGTACTTAGGCATATACAGACTTGTTCAGGTTAGCCGGTAGCATGAAAACTCAAGGAAATGTAGTGGGTTAGTGTGATTTAGCATATGGGGGGCACCCTATGTAGAGATCAAATACAAAAAGGGAAAAACAAAACAAAGCACAGAGGCTGTGGTTTGCATCATCACTGTATTATACTGTGAATTACTCTTATAGCTGGCTGAATTTGACAGAAAGATGATTGACATTGCGCTTGCTCTTGGCCTTTCTTTGTCTTCTGCTGATGAAGAAAGAAGCTGCTACTCCATTCTTGAACAGAAGTCTTGAATATAGGAGCGAGAGGCATAGAACATATAAAAATTGGCTGATTGTAATAAATAAAACTTGGTACTTCTCTTTTTCTCCGAATGCCCTTGCCAGACACTCTTTGCTGATACTCTGCCAGCTAATTAGCATCTTGTGATAGTCGTTTCCTTTCAGGGTGATAAAAAAGCTTAATTTGTGCTGTTAATTACTTTCCATCAATTTTCCTTTTTTTGAATGGATGGTATAATATAATATCTATCCTATTACTGAACAAAAAAACTCCTCATAGATAAAATGAAAAAAAAGAAATAAGTACTTGTCTTCTCTCCAAAATTTGCATGGTTTTCATGCAGAATGAGGCTCTATTATGACACAGATTTCATTTTAAGTATAAATGCTAATTCAAATCAATTGTACAATCTAGCTCAAACATAAAGGCAGGATGTAGCTCAGAGAAGTGTTTTCAAATTAATTTCTGGAATCTTTCTATATGCAATTAAATCATTAAAATGTTTTAAATTTCTAAAAGCAAAATGTATTGGCTTAAATAATGAATCTTTATACAGTCATTAGCCAGAAAAAAAAGTCTAAAACAATGAGATCTGTATAATATGACCTATTAATGATATCTAATGGAAATAATTGAAGAGGGAGTATAATGTAGCTAGACAGTGAATTCTCTGGAATATCTGATGATCTTAAAGTTGACATGACAAGCTGTATTAAAGAGCTGTATGAATATGACTTGACTATGGAGTGCAGACATAACAGGGCAGTCTCTTTCATGGTAGGTTTTGATTTAGCCCATCTTATCTCTCATCTGTGCCTAAGTCTTTGATAGATACGCTACGCACTTCGTGAACGTGACTGTTTTATAAGGGTCCGTGTGGCAACTACTCTGCTGAGGGAAAGTGAGTAGTTGGATGCAACTGAGGAATAATTAGAGATAGGCTGCCAAAGTGATTTTTGTTGGTGGGAACATTACAAATCTTATGGAGACTCCTGTGGAAGTGTTACCGGGATGGTTAAGGAAGTGTGTTTGGTTTGTGAAGTGCCCGGCAGTGAGCTTGCTATGTGAGCTAGGGGGATGATCAGACCACTCATCTGTGACCTGCGGCTTTGCACAGTGTCACTGAGAGCTTGCCATATGGTGCAGTACCCATTCAGCTGGTGACAGGTCCTCTCGATTTCTGATAGGTTTGGAGCAGACCCTTAGCACAGCGGGCCCTTGTTTTTTTGCAGGTACATTTAGTGTTTCTGCCATCTGCTTCTAATTTTCTCTAACCCTATAAAAGATATATGTAACCAGCATTTCTGTCTGTGCACATTGCAAATGTCAAAGCTAAATAAATAGCATAGCAAACAAATTTGGCAAAAACCAAAGCAGAGTGGGAGCAGATTTTGCCTTCACAACTGATGTGAGAATGGAGTAAGAGGGCCACAAGCCTTCACATGCTGGCGATAGAACTGTTGAATTAGAGCAAGGCAAGCTGTTTCTAACAGATAACTCATTTGGCCCTCCGAAAGGAATTGTGATCATCACAGGAAGGGGCCACTTCCTTGATGCGCACTAGAAGGGTCCCTGAAAGCAGTGACTGAATCCTCCTGTTTGCCTGTGCAGGTGGAGGGCATGAGACCTGCCCCAGGGGGATGCTGAAACCCTGGGCAGGGGGATGTTGGTCCAGGGACCCTGAGCGATATGAACTTAGGAGAAACAGTTATTTGGATTGCTTTGCTATTAGTTACTTGTCTAATGCAGTCCAATCCAGTTGAACAAAGAGGAGTTTAGACTGCAACAGTATTTATCCTTCTTAGGAGCGCCATATGTATCAAAAGATGGTGAAGGATATGGAATGAAACTTGCAGGTAGTCATTCAAAGCAAACCCAAGAAGCAGACTCGCTGTGTGACGTATTGTTAAACAATAGAAATCCTTGACATAGGACATTGAGATTGTTGAAAGGTTGCATAGGTTCAAGGTAAGAGTGAATAATTCTTCAGAGATTTCTGTTGAGAATTGATAAATGCATAAAAACATGCTTGTGTTAAGAAAGTCTCTAGCTGTAAAAGTGTAGAGAATCAGAGAGTACTTGGAGGAAGTACAGTTTGTCCTCTTCATATGCTCTTTTGCTAGGCTTTCAGTTACAGTCACTAAGAATATGACTATTCTGGTGGTTTTGCTGAATGTCTTGCCTGCTAGGTTGCTCACAGATTTTCTTCTGTGGTTATTTGCTTATATAGTGTTGTGTATCCAATTGTTTCTAGTCCTAACCAGATGGCTGTATCTTTTGTTTTTTGTTTGAAGTAGGATAATATCCTCTCCAGATGAACTGTTGGAGAAGCTAAATGAGAATTTGAGAGACTTGCTGTCCTCAAATGTTGCAGAGGAGGCAAGTTTGGTAAGAAAAGCATGAGAGCAGCAGCTGTACTTAGATGCTGTTTGGAAGAAGGGCTCTCAAAACTCTTATTCCGCAAATGCCCCTACGCCTTACGCCAGCCCTTACACTTGCCACAATCTGACCCTCAATATAACACCAAACAAAAAGCCTTTACAAGTAGTAATCAAGCTAGAAAGTATTTTGAAGGATTCTAAGTATTTAAAAAAATATCCAGGTTGCACCCTCTCACATAAAGAACTATTTATGTATATAATTCTAAGAATAGTTTATATTATAATAGAATTACATCAGAAATGGTTACAGAAAGAATATGCAGCCTGTGGCCAACTAACCATTAATTTCATGTTCTTAAATTCTCTGTGGTTTTCATTATAATAATATTTTATTTAGTAGAGCAGTCATTTCAGTCAGTTTCCCTTATGCTTATTGGTTTATATGAAGACACTTTGGAGGAGAAGATATTATTTTCTTTGTACTTAAGCCTCACAGAACTGAACTGTCCGATAGGACCTCAGTGATGGGGTTGGAATAATTTTACAAACTTTTTTTGTGTTCAAGTCCTAGCCCTCCTTCCCAAACAAGCCATTTTTTTCTCAGATTGTGATAGGTAGACAATAGAGCTATTGATATGTAACACTTGTCACTCCAACAATCTCTTTGTCTGAGTCGCTTGATTAATAATAAATTTGGAGTATAGCAAGTCACTTTCTTTAAAAAATTCATTACAATGTTTTAAATGTATTTAAAAACACCCTAGCACAAATCTCTCTCAATATGGCAACTCACAGTCACACTTAGACTCATTTATTTTTAATTTTCTTTATATTAATTAAGAAATTATTAATTAGTAATTATTAAATTGCTATGTTAGGCCCTTTGATTTGTGGCTGAGTTATAATACAACTTTGGAAAAGATAACCAGCTTTGTTTTAAAGACATCAGGCAAACATAAAGTCTCTGCATTTTCAACGTGTTGCGATGATTAAACTTCTGTCTTGAAATTGTTTAATTTCAGTTTCCACTTATATGAATTGTTATGACTTTGTCAGAGAGTAAAGCAAAGAATCTCTTCCACACTGAGGCTATGCACAGATAGCCTCCTTACCTTATCTTAAACAAACTAAACAGGCTGTTTAAAGCAGATATGACTACAATGTGAGTAGTGTGATTAAGGTTCCTAAAGTTGGCTATGGGGAGAGATACCATTTCACCCTTGTTGGTGTGTAAGCAGTGTTTGCCTGATGACACAAATATTGCTTGAGTCCCATTTTGTTAGACACTACTATGGATTCAGAAGGCACGAGTGTGAATTACTGGTGCCCAGAAACTGCAGAGAAGGGAAAGAAGCTTCCCAAAACATCTTTTTTTAGAAAAGAAGGGTATGATCATATAACAGGACTCAGACTTTTGCCCCCATTACATCGTGGGCAACTGAAAGGCAAATTTTCTCTCAGATATTCTCTGTGGACCTCCTATGTGATCTGCTTATTTTAATATTTCCTATACTGGATATGGTAAAAAACAGGACTTTCGTCACCTCTATGTCTATATGTCACCTATATTAGTCTTCATGCCCATCTTGTCCTAGGAATAGATTGGGGTTAACTGCCCCAATCTATTCCTAGGGGATATTCCTTGGTACCCCAACTTGGTACCAACTGTGGTGTTTCTGCAGCAACTCTGATTTCCCCATGTTCCCCTTTCAGAAAGTGGGTAGAATATTGTAGGTAGAAGAGAGACTTAGGCACATCTCACATCTCTTGAAATCAGATGTGCATGGATAATGGCGCAGTGTCACGATATTTGGCAACTTAAGTAGATTGTGCTCTGCTTGATCTGTACTTACTAACATCAGTTGTAAGTTCACAAGATATTTTTGTTTGTTGTATTTCCAAATGATGTATTTAGTTTATATATTCTCAGCGGAGTCTTGAGTTTTATAAATGTTTATCCCCTTGGCAGTGTTAAGTATCATGCAAGCAGATCTATGTGCGCTCTTCATGTTTTTCATTTCTCTACATAAACCACTCAAGCTTGGGTTTCAGCAAAGGAAATGGTCATAGTGCACCATGCTGCAACAATGTATGAAGTGTTTATCTTTCAATTCATATTTTTGTATCTTTTTTGGAGGGAGGGCATGCTGAGGGAAAAAGACCAAAGGGGCAGATTCTCATTACCTTAAATAGCTTAAAGGTATTTTCATTACCTTTATGTTGCATGAATTCTTTTTGTGAAAATTCTCAAAAAAAATATCATCCTTAGCAAAACAGGTGTTTGAAAGATCTTTGAGGTTTTATATATATGAGAGGAAGAACAATCTTGTGACACTAAACTCTGCTTGAAAGCAAACCTGGAAATTTAATAGACAGTGTATATTATGGAAACCACTCATATTTAGAAGCATGGAGAAAGCATCACTTCTTTAAGTTCAAATTCTGTCTTAATTTGCACAAACCTTCTGTTCTTGTGCTGACAGTGAATGAGCATGGCGTCTATATTAAAGACCAGTGTGTTCCCCAAGCCAAATTGCACTGTCTTAAATTGCAGGGAAGAGTGGTGTAAAGGGTCTTTGCAGAATCAGTTTTTCATAAAGGAAAGAAAGCAGTTCTTCTACCAAGATTAATGAAAATGAACACAGATAGCTGATGAACCTTAATGTTCTTTCAAAGAGAAAACAAGAAATGATGTTGAAATTTATGACAGGTCTGCTTCCCTGCAAAGGTCCAATTGGATTTTAACATAAACTTTTTAATGAACTCTTTTTATCCTAGAACTATCTTTTAACATTGCTTAGTACTTTCCATTCCATGTAGTTGTTATCAGCAAGCTTCATAAAGTGACTGAGAAATATTGCCAGGCCAGAATATTAATTCTCTTTTACTTCCTTTTGAACATGGGCAAATGATACACAAATAAGGAGGCTCCCAGGTTACATGTCATCATGTCATGCCTTTCCCAGTCAAAGATTGTTCATTTTATTGAGTTGTTATAAAGCACAGCAGGGTATATGAAGTGAGGAGTTCTGAATATTCAGTGTGCTTTTAGTTCTCCTTGAAATCACTAATGAGTGCTAACGGTCATGCTTTCAGTTAAGTCTGGATTTTTTTGGAAGCTCAGATCTTTGAATTTTTGGTGGGATTTTCATTACCTAATGAGCTAAACTGTTTTTAAAACTTAATTTCCGATTTTGATGTCTCTGAAAATCAAGTAAGTATAATTCATAAGATGGTATATTGCTTTATCTGTATGTTTTGAAGTATTAATTTATCATTTAGAAGTGTAGATTTATATTTTAGATTTCATAAATGTAAACTAAGTATATAGTCATTTGGAGATTTTTTTCCAAGGTTGTATGAACCTAATTATAAAATCATAAACTTAGGAACTCCAGTTCCTAGTGGAATAAGAGAATGGAATACAAAGGCAACAGGACATGTGGCAGCTTGTCATTTCTAACAATCTTGAATATATATATATATACACACATATATATTTATGGATCAATTAATGATCTGATTCCAAATGTATGATTTATCCCACCAGCTTCTTTTTAACTCAGTAGTCTACAATCTTTACAAAAGCTCGGAGAAAGCTTGACCTAATATGAGAAGTGAACTAAGAAGAATTTGCAAGTAGACTTTTTCTAGTCAATTTTAACTTCTCTATCTTGATTCAAGATAAAATTTTATATTCATGTGTGTAAATTGTTCCAGTGAGATCTCTGTGTGTCCATAAACAGAAAAACGCTGAAACGTTTGATTGATGAACAATCTTGGCCAAAAATATGATTTTCCATGCTTACTGCTTTTAAATTCAGAAAAAAAAAAAGTTTATTTTTTGCAATATTAAAACTGCAAATAGATGTAATTTGGCAAGTCCTATCCTTGTTCTGATTCCACTTCAGAATGCACTAAAGCTAACTTTAATACCAGTCCTTTGCCTGGTGATATATTTTGAAAAGAGCAGTGTGTGTACAGTAGTTTATTGCATTTTGGTGTTTCTGAATGTGGTTATATGGTGTATTACAATAAACAAATTAGATGTTATATATTTTCACATAAGGAAATTTGAATTTTATGTATCTGTCTTAATCATGGATAATTCTGTCTCCATTTGCCATAGAAACTCTAGATTAACAACTCTATAGTCCTTTCTCTCTACACCTCCAAACCTCGCCATCTTTCCACCCAAATAATATTATCTCTTTTAGAGTGTGTAGGTCACCTCACTCCCGTGTCTTCTCCATAGTACTGTACTCTAAAGAGTCATGGAAGTACATTTACCTTCATCTAGAGGTAGAGGAAGTTCTCTGGTACCTTTGTTTATGGTAAATATGAGTCCATCCTTGATTCCTGTGGAATGATGAGATGATTGCATACTTGTAAAGGGTTGGCCCTCATGCAGGCAGGGCTTTATTTTGAAGATCTAAGTGGGATTAGAGTGGTCCTTTATCTTGTGTTCCCTCTTCAGAGACAAATGAAGATTTGAGCTTTTTGCTTGTCTCATTTGTCTTCTTAGGTTCTCACTAGGGATCAGATTAAGAGGCACACTGATTTTTAGGTTCTTGTCTTGGGTCGGACAGGTAGCCAAGCTGTTCTTACACCTCTCCAAAATTGTATCAGACTCCTTCCTTATTCTTTTCCGTATCATTCCTGCTTCATTTTCCAGCTGGGTAAGAAGCAGAGCACTTCTCTCCTTCATGCAACTGTTGTGAAGATGAATGTCCTTGCAAGATTGCAAGGATTTCATGCACTCAGATATCTGAGTACAGGGATGAAGGAAATAATTAACATTAATCAGTAATCATTTACTATGTAAATGTTTGCGTCCATGCCACATATTTTTTACATGCCTTGTCTGTCATCTTGATACATTCCCTGTGCCTGCTTCCAGAGCCTTCATTCTTTAAACAAATGACCCCATTCCTTTTGCCTGGAACATGCCTCTTCCTGCACCATGCAGGAGATGCAGAACAACTCTACAGTCTGTGTTCCAGAATGAATTTTCCTGTTCTTGGCTCTATGGACTCTTTGAAAATTTACAAAATGAAGGAATCCATCATTCAGTTGTACACTAATGTCACCTAATATTTATGTGTTTCTGAGCTCATTTGGATGCATGCATCACACACACATAAATTGTGGACAAATTGGGGACCTCCTGCTTACACGTTGTAAATTTCTGTGGCTTGTCACCTGCTCCGCAAAAAAAAAAAAAAAAAAAAAAAAAAAAAAAAAAAAAAAAGCCTGTGAAGATTTTTTTTTCCAGAGGCTTAATTTTTAGTTTATTTCATAAATGCTGTGTTTGTATCTGAACTTTCTGTTCTAGTTTTGATCACCTTGACCACCCCACTGCAATTTGATTTTGGTGTCTGGTTTCTGACGTGTCTGTACATAGCTCTCTATTTCAGAAGCAGCTAGTAAAAAATATACAGTCTGGAAATTTGGAGGCTATTTACAGATTCCTAAGACTTCTGAAGAATTTTGACTTTTGGCAGCAGTTTTGTCCTCTGGCAGTTCTAGTGTAAATGGAGGAAGTAAGAGATGATATGAAATAAATTTGGAATATATTTCAAGTGTTAGTTTTAACCTTTTTTATTGGTTCTGTAGGAATTATTCATGCTTATTCAGTTCCTTAATTTTTGCTGCTATATAGTGCTATATAGTGCTGCTGGTGCTTAACTCAGTTAAGTGCCCCCAAATACTGACTTGGGTCTGAATAAAATACAACCGCCATAACTCCTGTCTGTCTTGAAAGGAGCTCAGGAAGACTAATCTCCATCTGCTCCATCTATAGTCAGTGGAGGAGAGGGCCTTTCTTTTCTAGAGAAGGATTCAGAGCAGCTAAATTAGGCTTCACTCCTGAAGCTTTTGTCCCTATTGACTCTATAGGCTGTTTGAAAACATTAGCCACACTTGATTAATTGCTCTTGATGAGTATTGCTTCTGATGGGCTGGTCTAACAACTGCCTTCCAGTCATTAGGAAAGCGGATATCCAAATAATATCTTTATATCAAGATATTTCCCCAAGAAGGTGAAATTAAGCAGCATTATAAAGTGGTTAATGGCCCGTCTTGTGTTAGGATTGCTTATGTCATAGTGGACTTTGACCTGTAGACAAGGCAGTTTAATAAAAACAAGAAAAAAAGGAGAAATAGTGGAAGGAAAGAAATAGAAAGAATAGTGGAAGATGTCAGGGAAAGGAACAAGCTTCCTTAGACCATTGTGTTTCTTACACGAAACCTTCAATTGGTGTTTTTCCCTTTCTAAAAGAGATGTGCATATGATTTTCGTTTACTCAGGGAAATTAAAAGATGGTAAATGTGCGCTGATAAGTGAAGGCTGTGTTCTTGATGGGGAAATTATCTCGCTTGTGCTTGGAAACTCTTCAGCTAGCAGCAGCTGCCCCGTATGTGACAGTGTTGACCTCGCATGCCCCGAGGATTGCAATGGAGGTAATAAAACAAGGCTTGAGTGCTGCATGCTAAGGAGATGGTAAATATGAAAAACAAACTCATGCAACATGATAACTGTAAGTTGAAAAAATGCAAAATGCGAGAGAAGCTCATTCATAATGCCAGCTTACACATTAATTACATTGTTTTCTACTGATGGTGATATATTTACTTGCCACAATACCAAGGCAAAGCAGGTTTTATCATTTGAACACATTGTTCCATGGAGAAGAAATATTTATATTTTCTCTATTTGAAGGTTTGTCTGTTACATGAAATATTGTAACAGAACAAGTCCAAGCACCTCAAAATTACTCTGATTTCCTATCAGTTTTAAAAAAATGAAGCTGTGTTGTTTTGCTTGATGTGATGTTCCGACATTCTCGCTCTTCGAGGACAGCTTCTTTCATTGTGCAGCATCGCTTTCTGAGGGCATTACGGGAGCCACATACCCAGGGGTATCCCTGGAGGCTGCCGCTGTCTGAGCTGTGTAGTCTCACTGCTGGGAGGCCGGGCTCACTCAGGGAGGTGGGAATGCTACTGCTCACACAAAGCTGATGCTCCATGATAGGAAAGAGCTGTTTGATGATTCTTGTGTGACATTCCTAGGTACCGGTAAATGGGGAAAACTGTGTAAAATCCTGTAACTTTAATATAGTATATAAACTCACAAACATTAGTTCTGGTGAAAGGATGAGAGGCTGAAAAAGGACTAAAAGTCTTCCTTGATCTACCTTGACCTATCAGAGATTGTCTCCTTAAACAATGAGATTGAGAGAATCACATTGCCTTCCTATCCTTAGAGGATCTGGATACCAGTACATGTTTAAGCCAGCTTGCCATAAAATATTTCAGATCCATTAAAGAAAGAAATATGGAATGTTACCACTGTGGGAAGGCCCCTTTACCTTGTTTTCATTAGTATTAAGCACTCATTACTTATTTGAGTGGACTTTGGAGGGTGTATAATACAAAAATATCAGAAATTGTTCTTCATATTTGTACTCAGAAGAAGGATATGTCTCTCTTGCTCTTTGTCTGTGTAGGAGTGTTTGTACAGGAAAGTGCTTGCAATATAGTGGCCTTAAGACTCAGTTCAGGTGCTGAATGCTCTAAAGCAAAGCCCTTCAGCAAGTCTTTAAATTACATGCTTGAGTTTTTGCTGGGATTATAGAAAGGTCTTGCAAAGTAAAGCCTTGCAAAGTCGAGACATCTAGGAGTATTTTGCAGATCCAAAGTTCTGTATAATAGGGTGTCCAGTGCACACCATTGGAAAACATGGGGCTACCTGTGGTTCTTGCTGTTCACATGAGATCCTGCAAAGATCCCATGAAGCTGCTCTGTTGACTCTGATAAGGAACAAATGAGCGGGATTTTCACTCTCTGACATTTCTGTCTTCTAACATTAAACAGCTCTATTCTCACAGTTCTACAATATTTCACATGACCAAATACCCTTTTCAAACAATGACTTAATATATTTTGATTAAAAATCAGAAGGACAGGAAATGAGATGAGACACATAGATCTCAGCTCTCACGATGAGGAGAGCGTTTCTTGTCTAAAATATTACCCCAGGACAAGTGATTTAGAAGAAGGAATAACTATATAAGCAGGTTTACCTAAGCAAATGAAGCTCCCTTCTCATCCCCTCAAAAAAAAGTCATAGATGTTGATGAAGACATTTCTTTTTAAGAACAGATGAAAGATAAAATGTGAAGACATTTAAATTTAATATTTATTCAGCCCACACCACTTATTTCTCAGAATGCTTTGTAAGATCATTTTAAGTATTCATTAGGCAAATATTTAGGGATGTAAAAATTATTTTCACTGTAAAAATCACATTAATACAAAATATCTGCCATGAATAAATTGAAATAATAGCTTAAGAAATTAACGGTCCTTACATCTTTGCAGGGCTGATGTGCTGAAGGATTAGAGTCAACATACCACGCACATCAGGAGGGAAATGATGATGCTCAAAAAACACTGTTGACTTTTATTTTTATGTTCTAATTACATTATAGGAGCAGCTAGAGGTTTGGAGGGTGCAACAGTGAGTGCCACACTATGCAATAGTGCCACACGGTGCCAGCACTTCCCACACACCTTGTGTGAGGCAGTCTCTGCCTTGAAAATGCAATGGAAGTAGGGCAAATAACAGATGGAAAGAAACAGAAAGGTGCAGAAAGGTTAATAAACTTGCTGAAGGTCGACCCAAACAGAGCTAATGCTGGGAAGTGATTCTGGGTTTTATACCTGATTTTGCTGCTGGCTGAAACTAACATGAAAAATGTTAGATTCTCAGTGTAAAAATACTTTATGAAATCATCATGTGAGCCAGCTCACAGAATACAGTCACAGCAGTTCTGTTGAGCAGCTGAAAACTAACAGTTTAGTCTGCTATATTGTGTTCCCTTAAAAATGCATTAGGACCTGAGATACCTGCGTATTAGAAAAAGCATCATTACAGTCAGAGGGCAAAGTTTTGATTTATTTTCTTTACATATTTCAAACACATAAGCATTTAGAAGAATCTCTGTTTGTCTATGAATGTACTGCAAATACTTCCAATACTTGCTATTCAGAGAAACGGTTGCTTTTCTTTCCATCTCGACACATTCCTTTTAGACATGAAGATTCTTCAGAATCAGAATTTTAATGGGAATGTATCTCATGTACTTTTGATTTCATTTTTGTACCATCAAAAACATTTTGTGTTGACTTTCATGTTATAATTTATGTAACATAAAAGTAATAAGATTTTGTTTTATAACATAATAGACACAATGAAAAGTTAAAAGAAAAAATTTTGATGTTTCCAAAAATGGACATTTGAAAAATATATAGTCTCCATTATAACAATAATCTCCAGCCTGCCTTAATAATGGCTTGATAAAGAGCAAAAAAAAAAAAAAAAAAAAAGATTGCCAAATATGTATTTTACAATTTTGTGAGTGTTTAGAGTGACTCAGTTTTCACCTCAAGCACTTGCAGTGCTGAATACAAAATTTGTCTGGAGTGAATAATAGCTTAAAAATCATCTTGATGAATTCCTAGAATGTTTGTAGAAGTATTTAGGAGGTGGGAATAAAACTTAAAAATATGACTGCATATGAAGAACGAATTTTGTTCTTTAAGTGCGGTTATCATTTAAGTCATTAAGTACAGTTTACTTTTGCAAATTAAATTTCTCGTTTTTTTAATCATCAAGGTTCATGTAAAGGAGGTCAAAAAGGGAATCTATTTCTTAAATACAAACTGTAGTTTGTTACTCCCTGCTTCCATGCTTCTTTAGCACAGCCTAGAATAACCCCAGAAATCTATGTTTTTATACGCATCTAGAGCTTATTCTTAGAGGGTACACAGCACTCTCTGATTGTCCCTGCTTGCAAGTCAGATTAAGTGTGACTGCTAATAATGATACTGTTCACAAGCTGTAGCTTGGACTGTGGTGGCACTTGTTTTCCGTTCTGCCATGCCCCATCATCTAGCCACAGTCAGTTCCCATGTGCTCTCAAGCCCTCACCCTGTGTGGATTGTAGGCAAAGCTGAGCCTAAGTCAGGTTCTGGCATGCATCTGTAATACAAATATACAACCAGTTTCTGTGCCTTACCTCACTTAGAAGTGATCTTGTACCTCTGCTTGATACTATAAATGTTTAAAACACTTGTCTTCACCTACTTTGTAGTTTATGACTTACTGTGAAAAACATTACAATTGCTTACAATCTGAATTATTCTTCAAAATAGTGACCTACAACCCTGTCTGACCTTATTTTCCCAACCCCAGATAGCAGAAGTCCTAAGAGAACAAAAGCTCTGCATACAGTATTAAGGAATCAGCTTATCAGCTGAGTCCTGTCTCTAGGCTATTAAATTTTCATAGCTTTTAGAACACTCCTTTTCAAAATGCAACATAAATTGCATGTAAATACCGAGATTTAAAATGTTGTTGTTCATGAATATGGGAACTTGAATTATAAAGATGTTGTGAGTAATTTCTGAACTTAATCCTTCGAAGGAATAAAAAGTAGAAGGGACTCAGCATTATTTGGCTTCTAGTACCAGATGGATGACAAGTGTCATTCCTGAGTGCTCCCATGCAGAAGCAGGCAGCCAGATACGGCTTTTTAAACTGTCCTTTTGCAAAAAATTCAACGGACAGTGAATAAATTCTTTAAGCCATTGCCTCTTTTTGCTTATCAACACACTCAGCCAAACAAAAGCATGGTACTGGAAAATCTCTAGCTTCTTTAAATTAGAGCTCAAATGGAACTTTAGTGCTATTTTTTTTTTT
>JAWLRI010001063.1:4900695-4912448 GCA_034781795.1 Crypturellus tataupa
CAAAAGCATGGTACTGGAAAATCTCTAGCTTCTTTAAATTAGAGCTCAAATGGAACTTTAGTGCTATTTTTTTTTTTAAACAGAGACCCTTGGTTTGTTATCTGTCAAGCAAAGTTGTATGGGGCCTTCTCTTACTATATTTTGTCATAATCAAGTATGAGTATGAAATTGCCTTGATGATCTCTCTCTTATTTCTCATCCCTTGTCCCACCTCCAATATAAATGCATTATTTTTGACATGATGCTGCTGTGCTATATACAATACTGTGATAGCATAGACTGCTACAGTTTTTCTAAAATTAGATAAAGGTTTCTAAAGCCGTTAGTGCTGGAAAAAAATGGGCTTATAATGGATTGAGTATCAGACTGCCTTCAGGTACCTAGCACTGTGTTTCCCCAAGTTCACCTGAGATGTTATTCATATTTATTTGAAATACTTATCTAATCTCTCTGAATTTGGAATCTTTTACTTTACTCTGTCCAACTAAGAGTGTTGAAAAAGTCTTTTGTTTCCAGTATGTTGTGCTATTTATAATGATATTTGTTCTTTTACCTTGGATATCAGGTTGGCCTCTGTTCATAGTATTGTGATATTTTGGCACATGCGTTCTTGCTCTTTTAAAATGGATCATTTGGATTTGCTCCTGATCAATCTTTTCTTCTCTAAGCTTCAACAGGGAAAAGGGGAGTAGGTTGGATATATCCAGAATTAGAAGTTTCAGAACTGAGGGTTTGACAATGTCATGTCCCCTTCTGATGAGCTGTAAGTTCTTGGGCTCTCCCCAAAAGACAGTCAGAGTCTTGAGTCTCTTCTAGTCAGAGTGGGTTGCCCTCTTCCTGGAACAGTAAATCTTCATTACATGTAGGATGGAGTATGTAATAAATGCTTCTTGACTGATGACGTTTCTTCCGCTGATTTCTCTGTTCTGAGACCTGTCCTTATTTATGATACATCATCTGAGACTGCAGAATTAGTTGCGTATTCATCCTGAAGTCACAGAGGACCTGCTCTGATATCATTTGGAAGTTAGCCTTATTTGTCCACATGGAGAGATCTAAATTACAGGATTAGAGAGAGATTTTGAAGATGATGGGGCTCTGACACTCCCACATATACAGCAAGTATGCAATCTGCTGCACTAAATGTGAACTTTGCAGGAGTTATTAGTATAAAATTTGAATAGGAGTAATTTTCAGATTCTTAACTTGAGTTCCTTTATTACTGGCATTGCAAATTTTAGCTTTAAACGTACAGAAGCAGATCCAAAGCTCTCCATTTTAATTTGAAACTCTCAATAAAGTTTAGAGTCTAGAAGGTCACTTAGGTATGGATAAGGAGGAAACATTTGACACTCAGATGCTTCAGTTAGATATTTCTTGCCATCCATCTTATCCATGATGAGAACTAAGTACTGTAATATCTGCATGTTTTTAGAAAGATAAACCTCCAAAATAAGGATATACTGGGAGACTTACTTCTGCTAAAAAAAATAAAATAGTAGGGAGTTTTTATTTGGGTTCTTCACTGAATTGCTATATGAAGCAAATAAAGCTCCGTGGTGAGCAGCTCTTGCTAGATCAGTCTGAGACCAACACCGTAACCAAGCACGGGCTGCCCATATGTGTAGTATTGCTTCTTTAATTCTTTTTAGTGTAGATGTAGTCTGAGTGTGCTAATAGATTTAGGAAAATTAGGTATTAAAAAGAAATCCTCAGTCCCGAGTTAAAAGTTCATTGGTTTTGAGAGGGTTGTAAAAATATTTCTGATGAGGCTTTAAATTCTTGAGTGCATTACTATTTATCTGTGGTCATGTGCACATTAAATAATTATGTTAAATAAATTACTCTCCTCTTGTGTTTCATGAAAGCAGAGCCTTGCAGCTATATAAACAACATTTTATTTTTTCAGCATTATAGGATAAAAACAAAAGAGGTGGCCTTGTGAGTTCATTGTCTGAGGTTCATGGCTGAACAATAATTTCCAAAGCTGAGCCTAACCATGATGATCAGTTTTGCTTTTCTGCTATGCTCACTCATGCAAATTAAGGCAACTTTTGAACAACCTGTCCATTTCAAATTTCATATTTGATGAACCTTATATATTTCCCATCATGTTGAATGGAACTGCCAATGTTTTAAAAAAGCAATGTGTTTTGCCATCTTTGAAGTAGCTGATGCATTAGTAACCCTGCCACCTTTGAAATTAAACAGGATTTTGTCTGCAGTTTTAGCACTCTGAAGTGCCTTCTATTTTGTAATCTCATATGATTATTGGAAATGCCTTCAGCTCTCTTGCAAATGGGTTTTGTTTAATGATTGCTGTTGTCTATAAATGGGCCTTGGCATTTTTAGTCATTTTGTCGTGAAGCAATTATTTTTGCTAATTGAATTTACAGAGGAATCACATGGGAGGGGAAGCAAACGTAGTAATGGCCATTGTAGGGTTGCAGAGGCCTTCCAAGTTGGGGAAAGTTACCTTTTTGTTATAGTGTATTGGTATCTTCACATATAAATAGTTTCAATACCTGCGCTCCAAAGTCTTCCTTGCTTCCTCAAAGTAAAAGTGAATTATTCACTTTACACACATAATTTGCAACATAAGTATCCTCAGTGATGTTTGTCAAAACACACTGTTTTAGGCACACTGCTCATGTTCATTATCTACTCAAGTGCTGTGTTAATGAGTACAAATGCTAGAAACTGTCTCTCATCCTTCTGATCACCTGAGCTTCATTCACTACAAAATCAGAGCAACAGAAGGAAGGATGTCTTTGAGACAGATCTGTAAGCCTCAAATCATTGCAACAAGAGTAGGTGTTATCCGTGTCTACAAGGAATATAGAAATGTCACAGTCTTTTCTATCCCAGTGCCTTGCAGACTAAATAAGCCCGGAGCAGTATTAAAGGTGCCTACACTCCCAGTGCAGCTCTTTGGACCTGGGTCATTACCTGTCATGGCATTAAGTAAGCTTCAGCCTACATCAACCCTCTGATCCCTTTAAAGAGGGAACAGAACATACCAAGTTCTGCTGAACTGTACTGGTATCAAACAAGTAGTAAAGAAGGGATCTTACTAGTAGTGTACCAACTGACCCGTGCCATAACAAACCTTTGGGAAGAATATGAAGTCAACAAGAGAAAACTAAGTTGTTTTTAGAGAGAACTCATTCACTGAATTGAGATAGTCCCAGTCAGTGGACATCTGGGCTGCCAAAAAGAGGAAAACAAATAGGTTATATTTAGACTTGCATAATAAATAATATTGAAGATACCATAGGGCTAATGGACAATATGAAGTATGAGGTTAATCCATTATGGAAAATCCCATTGATTATGTTGGCGTGTGCCCCATAACCTCAGCAGTAGAGAACAAGAGAAGCACAGCTATGTTTGCTCTAGCGTATGACATGAGAAACCTGCAGCAGTCAGAAAAATCTGATTACTAAAAGATTTAATACTAAAAAAATCTGATTACTAAAAAGTTGTGTACTATAGTACACAACCTGATATTATATATTGAGTAAAGCATCATGTGCTTGAGAAAAGATTTCCTCAATTTCTCTCTATAACAACTCAATCTGTATCATGGTGCATACATCTCTAAATTTTCTTACTTTGCAAAGCAATCTAATGAGTCCTGTTGGGGAACTTCTAATTGTCACACACTGTGCAGTACTGACTCTTAGAAACTGCTAGAAAAAAGGTTTTAGAGAAAGCAAAAGAATATATTTAAAAAATACTAAGGAAAGTAAGCAAGGGAAAAATTAGCTGGTAGAAATTTGGTTTATTTTTGGGAACAGGCAAAAACGACATTTTGCTTTAGGCAAAATGATACTTTGCCATCACGTAGTACTATTATTGCTGCACTAACATTCCCTGAACAAACTCTCTTTGTCAATATGTTTCTGCTAATTTAACAGCCTGCAGTAACAGTCACATCTCTCTTGGGATGTGCTGTGTTAAGGTGAATAGTGTGTATGAGCACAGATTATAGTTGATTTTTAAGATAATTTTCTTCTTCAGGAAGAATAAAAAGTTATGCACAGACTGAACTCTCCACTACTCAAGTAGTAGAGGATGGCATAAGCTCCATAAATGGCTCTGGGTCTCTTTGCAGTGTGTCTTTACAGCACAATTTCTGGTTGTGGGAGGCCTTTAATATTTGACTGTAATGCTCATGAATACAAGAAACTGCTGTTGCGGAGTGAGCATCTGCAGAGGATTAGGTGAAGGGTGTCAGAGCTGTGACATAGTTTGCTGCTGCCTGCTTGTGAATGTAGGCGAATCTCTAGGACTGGAGGTGAGTGTCTAACAGCAGTTTTGAAAATACCAGTAAAACTGGGCTGAACAAGTGAATAACTCATCATCACCTTAAGTAGGATTTTACAAGTAACAGTTTTGTCTTCCATCTGATAATCATGCTCTTGCTCTTCCATTCGATTCCCACATTGTCATGAAAATGCTGTTAGGATTTGCACAGAAATCCATTGTCACTGGGTTCATATTCTTTACAAGGTACTTTTCCTCTGCACATCATGTAGCAGAAAATGAGAGCTTGGCACTATCTCAATTCTCAGAGGGGATCATTAGGATTCCCTATTGGTGTCTAATCATGTGCTGTCTTTTTGATGTGCAGGCAGTTGGTAGCGTAAGTGTGTCTTGGGCAGCAGATCTCTCTTGAACGCAGCCGTGTTTTGTGTTTAGCTACCGGGTGAAGCCAGTATGGCTTTTAAGCATGTAAAGCAACAACATCTGGGTGGTTGCTTTCAACAACACACCTTTCTTTGCCTTGCAAGTTATAAGCACAGATGAGGAAGGTTATGTAATAGAGAAAAGGGCATTTAAGATGTATGTGTTTGTAGATGGGCTTTTGTATAGAATGAGTAGATTAGATGCTAAAGTAACTGAGTTTTTAATTTGCATAATGCTGGAAGTAATTTACAGGCTCTAGGTCTGTAGAGGCACCCACATGGCAGTCGTAGTGGATCTAATGCAGGATATTCTGGATTCTGGGGAGCTGAAGCATCGCCCTGAGCCCTCATGGGTGCTGCAAGGGCCAACCACCACCAGAGAGAGCTTGTAGCAGAGTGAAGAAAAGCCATGCCCAGGAGCACTCAGCCCAGCCGCTTGATCCCTCTTTACAAGTGCACAGACTGTGAGCTACTGTCATTAGCCCATGGTGGGTGATGGGAGGAGGAGCATGGCTGAAGCCAAGCTAGTCACACAGGTCGCACAAGTGACACGGGCCTCTGACGTTTGTGCCACTGCAAAGGTATCTCTGCAGCCCAGGATGCCCCGTTCAAATTTCCAGGTATTCAGGCATCAGATCTACTGTACTTCTAGACAAGCTTTTGCCACAAGAGCACATTACAAGCATGACCCAGGGACATGTCACTTATTTCACATGTGTAGTGAATATGCTGGCCCTGCCAGCTGCATTCTGTATGGCCTCACACACAGGCCACAGGACTGCTCCTGTCTTGTAGGGTTTCCCCTCAAGGGGACATGCAGTCAGACAACCCTCCTGTCTAGCCGGGCTGCCTTAAAGCTGTTGTTTCCTGCCACCTCCTTGCGATTATGCTGATCTGGTTTGTTTTGAAGCTAGCAATATTATCCTCAATTACATTAAGCCACGAGCCACTTGCTCATGCAGAAGTGGGACCGTGTCTCTAGTGCTGCAGGGCAGCGCTGATTAGCCCCAGTGTGAATGTGAGAGGCAGCGCTGGAAAGGTTACCTGATGTTATTTTGGGACAGCACATATGTTTTGCAAACTGCTGCTTTGAAGGTCAGCCACTTGCGCATGCAGCTTTTGCCAGCTTTCTTGCTCGACTTCCACTCTGAGCCAGGCTGGCCGCGGTTCCCTCATTACAACTCTTTTTTGAGACTGTATTTTGAGATGAAGGCAAGAAGTAAGGCACTGTCAGTGATAGCTGAGGAGGTTGTTAGGATGAGCTATTAGCTAGGGAGAGGCGAAAAGGGAAAAATATAATCCATTTGCTTTCTCATCTTGTCAGTGGTGTGCCAGTTTCTGTATTTGTGAGCCTCTGTCGCTAGTAAGTCAGTATGCTGAGAACTACTACAAGGAAACTTATAAAGGTTGCCGAGCGCTTCCAGCTTCCATTTTATACTGGGGTGCAACTCCACGGAGTAACCACAGTCTGAAATTTAGCAGTTTTCTGTCTTCTTTCTCTAAAGTGCTTTGTGTACTCTGTGTTATAAATCTTCAGTGGTCCATGCTTTTTCTTTTAATGTGCAGTATCTTTCTCGGGTAAGGCAAGCACTTTTTTTCCTAAATGTTTCGAGCAGTCCAGAAAAAAAGGAGTGTATGGTGACAGATCCGGTATAGAAAGCTCAGAACATCGGAAATAAGCAGAAATTAAACTTAAATAAGAACTTTGTAACCTGTATGCAAATCCTGTTTCTTTTTGCTTTCATGTGAATTTTATTTTCCTTTCCTCAGCTCCTACTGCTTCTTCAAAGATTCTGAAATTCATAACAGAAGTGAGTATAGTCAGACTGTTAGACTGTTAGTGCACAGGCAAGAGTACCATGACATCCACATGCTTTTTTTTTTTTTTTTTGTAAATTTAAAGATGGAATAAATAGGTGCCAATAAAAGTTCAATTAAAATTGAAACTAAAACTTCAAATTTGGCTAGGAAAATTGACTTTCTAATTCCTAAGTGAAGCTCTTGTTACTGCTATAGGTAAAAGTGTTGTAAATCTTATTATAATATCACTATTTGTTTTATGTGGATGTAAAATCACAGTATTCATGCGTCGTGAAAAGATGGCAGAGTGATGGAAGAGACTTGTAAATATTATTCTGTATTTTCATTAAGTGATAGAGTTGTTGAAGGGATATGCCATTACCATCTGGCTTTGGAAAACCAGCTAGCTTTAGAAAATATAGGCATATATGCTAAACAGAAACGTGTCCTTATTGTTCACTGTTACAATATCAAGGCAACCCCCAAGTCTCCATCCCATTCCCACTCGTTGCTTGCTAACACATGGCTGCTTATCATAGCTCATAGCTTTGCTAACACGTGGTTAGTTATCACCTGATTTCTTAATTAAAACTGTTAATTTGCTGTGAACAGGGCTCTTCTTGACAAGAGAACTTGGAGGCTTACAGGTTTGTCACAAATTGTACACATTTTGTCTTCAGACTATGGCTTTATTTTGTTATATGGATGAAGAATGTAGACCATTATTACCTCATGAGAGATGACAAGACCAGCCCCTTAAGAGGCATGACTGTGTATTTGAAATAGCTAGCATCCTAATTATAGCTTTCTAGCTTTGGGGAATTCCAGCGTGTTTATCAATTATGAAATACTGAAATTAAAAAGTCGACATTTAACATTTTCACATTGCTGTCGCCATCACCACTACCACTTTTTTTTTTTTTTTTTTTCTAAGTCATATGTTACATGACTAGTTGCAAACAGGAGTCAGTTTTCATTGTGAGAACAGCTGGTAACAGCAGATTGGGAATGCAGGAAAGCAAAGATGAATTGCCCAGGCCTATCACTTGTGCACCAGAGGAACAGAGAAATTAAAATGTCACTATTCTGGGTGGGTGTGATCAATGTGATTTTGAAGCCTGCTTCTGCCTCGCTTCTGATGACAAAATTTCTTAACATTCATGCTAAGAAAGACACTTGTGTCCATCACCTGTGGAGTGGTTGGACACTTTTTTCTTTTGCATCAAAAATGAAAACATATCATCAGCTGCTATTCCCATCACACTCTCATAGGTGAATTGCAGTGTTGTTGACACAAACTCACTGAGACACAGCATTTTATATAGTGTAGCCAAAAAATATAAATCTCAGAGGTAGACCTCTGCTGCAGGGAAATGGCTAAAGGCTGCTAAATCCATCTCACTCTCAAGGAGAAGGTGCTCAGGCTAGACAGCACTTATGGTCAGACCTGAGAGTAGACGCATGAGTGTGCACCCAATAAATTGATATCTACCCACTAAGGAAATATAACAAAAATATGTGAAGTGTTTGGCTTGGCATAAAAGTATATCAGAGTACCTAAATCTGGAATTTTGAGATCTTACTACATAGGGAAATAAAAAGTAAACTTAAAAAGTGCCTTTTAAATTGTTACCTGACCAAAATCCCTGTGAATTTTCCCTGTGAAATCCTACAATTAAAATTCCTTCTTTCTATAAGAGGTAGGAAAATTGCAATTATTTAAGCTTTCACAAGGATGTATGTCTGTTCACCAGAGTGCCAGGGTAGGGATCATAAAAACATTTCATGCCTGCCATTGCTTATGTCTGATTGATATTATTGACTCCAGTGTATTTCCACTGAAAACCTTGTATCTTTTCTTTACCTGAGTCAGATTATTGACATGAAGAAAAAGATGCGTATGTATTTCATCAACTGATGGGGCCTTTTGTTCAGCTATTAAAGGGGGAAAAAGGCATCTTAGCAGTTTGTTATCTTCAGATAACTATAATACTACTATTGAGAGTAGTTTCTTCATGCCTGTTCTCTTCATACTCTTTAATACCAACATTAACCAACTCTTTAATACCAACTTTACAGGCCAAAATAAATCATCCTTGTGATATTCTATTTTTAATGAAACTTGGTTGAATAAAAAAGTTTTCAAATGATTGAAAAAGTTGATGTGGTTGAAATACCGGCTCAAAGAAAGCATTGATCTCTTGCAGTGGAAAAAAAAAAAAAAAATTGGGGAAACCTTCCAACCTTCTACAGTTACCTCTTTGGTGAGGACAGTGCTTTGGATTGCTACATAGTGGAAATCTGACAAAAACAAGTCTTGACTTTTAAAAAGGAAACCTTGAGTACATATGTCAGTAGATTGTATTGGCTTGTTTTGAAAATCTCAGGAAAGTATTGGTCAGATGTCTGCTGCCTTCAAAAGACCAAAATGATTCAATTAGAGGTGAAACCTGCCCTTTGCCCAGATTGAGCTGGACGTTTAAGTCATAGTTCCTTGTACATTAACAGCCCAGGACGAACGAGGAGAAGGGGCAGTTGTGGGTCACTTGCGTAGGGCCAGAGTACCACAAAGCTAGCAGAGCAAGCTGCCTTCTTCTTGAAATACCAGTCCAATGGGCTGCCTCTTTGCAGGGACACTGCAGTGAGTCCCAGCGTCATGACTGTGAGCGGCTGCTGCGGAGCTGGTGGTGAGGCTGGACCACCATCAGGAACCAGCTGATGCTCAACGTGCCCCAGTGCTGTGCGTGGATGAAGGATGCTGGGCTTCAGTTTAGTCCCTGTGTCCTCCAGAAAGTACATAAGAAAGTCTGAAAATAAAGCAGAACAAAAACACAAGCCTATATAAATGCTTGGTTGTATTGCTATACTGACTAGCAGAAAATTTGCTCTGGGTCTTTCTTGTTTTGTTGCTTTCAGGGCACTAAATGCTTTCAGAAACCAATGATTTGTGCCAAGTACTGTTACTATTTAAACATAGTTGTAGTTTAAGGGAAAAAGTAATAGGAACTAATGTGCTCACAAGAAAGAGGAATTAATGTGTTCACAGTTTGGAGGCAACATGTTGCCTCCTTATTAGCCTTTAAGGATTAGACAAGCCACACTTAACAAGATACTGCCGCTGTCACTTCATAATTATAAACAGAGCTTAGAATTATGAATTTTTAAACATCCAAACATCTTTATTATAATTAAAAAAGAAGAAAATCTTTATTCAGCATAAGGACAGTTTAGCTAAAATATTTTTTACTAGTAAATATTTGCCTAAGTGTTTGTACCAATAAGTTTTTTTCAGATATTATGAGGGATTTCTGACTGAGCAAGGACTTAAAGATATTAATGCCTATAGATTTTGAGGTATATCATTGTTTCATTCTGCGGGGATTTATATTGATGGTAACTCCATAAGGCAGTCGAAGTATGTAGGCTAAAATAGCCTATTTTCTGTGCATTATTTTTGTATACCTACTGAACTCTCTTGTCTTATGTTTCCTAAATTCAGGGCAAAAATGATGTATTTTTTAGGCATCTCTTTCAAAGGTCAGCATGGTCTTCTGTCTCAATTTATTTTTAAGAAAGAAAAAAAACAAGGAAATGGTGATTTCTATACGCTTCTTCATATAGTTATTCTTTAGTATATTCTATATACTTTTCCACATAGCTTTTTCTACTTCATTTACCATTTAAGATTTCAGAACTTAAAGCCAAAGTGGACCATTACATCTGCTAATCTCACTTATGTGTAACAAGCCCTTAATTTTCACTTAGCTATTCCTTTATTGTGCTCCTTAGTATATATTTGCCTAAAAGGTTGCTCTTAGTAAGACATCTGAACTTTATATGAACATGCTTGGATGTGAGAAACCAGCCTGTTAATTTGTCTAGAGTTCCTCATCTCTACGGTTAAAAATGTCCGTCATGTAGAAATCTGAATACCCCTTTCCTTGGCTTTCAGCTCTTGGTTCTTACTGTTTAGCAAGAGTTTGCAACCATACTAAATCTTCTGCTGTGGAAGAAAAAGAAACAAATATGATTTGATAGGTAATTGAGCTTTAGATTTTTAAGACATCTTGTTATAAGTGTTTTTTTACCTTGTAGCATATAAATCCTTTACCTTATTGCACTTCTGTTCTAGTATGACTTCAGCAGCGGGAACGAAACCCTCAGCCCCTCCTGCTGAGGGACATACGTTACTACTATTTTATTTTCTTAGCACTTCTGGAGCCTCTTAACAGATGAAATGTTTTACTCACATGCATTCAATAACAGGAATGTCGTGTGTTCTGATCTCAGTACCCACATGTAGTCTCATGGAGATCAGAAGCAGGGCACAGCTGTAGATATTTGTGCACATGAAATGCCGTACAGGATCAGTGCTTAATTGCCTACATTTTACATGCTTTCATTCTGATACAGATCTCAAGTGCCAGCAACAGCGTGGGAGCAGCAAAAATGAAAAGGAAGAAAAGGAGTGTTTTCAATAAAACCCTGCCTCCCTTGCATAGTCAAAGTGACACTATGCATTCCAGCTTTGAGGGCTTTCAGTTGGCATCCTGTACAAAAAATATTTTGAACTGGAAAAAGCTATAAAGAGAGGGAGAAAAGGACTGCGGCACCGCTGGGCTTCGTTCAGATTTGCAGCCAAGACTGTGGGCGAAGAGGGAAGTGATGACAATGTGAGACTAGCTGTGCGTAATAGCAAAGTTTCCCACACGTGTTCTCCTCTGCCTCACAGTTTGGGGTGTGCGGTAACTGGGCTTTGGGCTCTAGCCATCAGGGAGGCAAGGCCGACCACAAAGCTCAGCTCTGGATCCAAACTGCTCCATACTTGGGAGAAGCTAGCCCTCTGGTTTGAGATTTTACTTATCCCAACTATACACAGAAATGAGTGAGAACTTTTTTTTTTTTTTTTTTTTTTTTAATTGCAACTTTAATGCTGCAAAACCTTTAACAGTTTATGGTCTACTGGGAGATTTTACAAGTTTGCTTTTTTTTTTTTTTCTTATTGTAACAGATTTACTTTATGTGTATGAAACACTGTCAATGGTGTTTCAGCCTCAGATGACTCTGAAATCAGGTTTTGAGTAAGTGCCACTTGTGTTTCCACGTAAGATTTGTGCTTTACGGAGCATTTTAGGACAGTGAACTCCTGTCTCACTCTAAATCCTACTCAAAACTATAGGTGATGGAGAATCATAGAATCATAGAATCACAGAATGCCTAAGGTTGGAAGGGACCTCTAGAGGTCATCTAGTCCAACCCCCC
>JAWLRI010001063.1:4912548-4927266 GCA_034781795.1 Crypturellus tataupa
GATTTCCCCTTGGTGAATCCATGCTGACTAGTCCTGAACACCTTCTTGTCCTCCATGTGCCTGGAGACAACAGCCAGCACAAGCCGTTCCATCACTTTTTCAGGTACGGAGGTGAGGCTGACCGGCCTGTAGTTGCCTGGGTCTTGCCTTTTTTGAAGAGAAGAGCCTGTCTAAGAGCTGCTGTGTTAGCAGTAGTCTGGACAGTCTCCTTGACTCACGTCTCGTGCCATGGGGTGAAATGGCTGCGTGGAGGAGCAGTGCGTCGTGGGGCTGATGCCCTTTCCAGCTCTGCAATTCTGTCTGTCCTCAGAGCCAATTTCTACCATGCGCTTGAGGACTCTGCCATGATAAGCATAACGTTGGGCCTCTTCCAGGTGTGTCTTCCTGCTCTGATCCTGTGAGGTACTGTTTGCAGGAGATGTTGGAAACTGCTTAACTTCTTTGAACTTGAGGCTTTGGTTGCTGGAGTTGATGTGGCAGCTTCTCTCTCTCACTTTCTGTCATGGCAGATGCTGCTCAGTTCTTGAAGGTGCTAGAAGAGTCCTTTTTGTTTTTTTGTGTAGGACACCCACTTTTGCCTAAGTTTCACTATCCTTAAAGAAAATATCTCTCTGCAAACTGGAGTTCTGTTTGTTTTGGGGTCCAGAGCATGTTCAGTTGCTGTCTAGCAAGATCAGGTCATTCCTTTCATATGCTGACCTGTCTGGAGGGCACTGGGTGACAGAGGGTCTGAGTTCCTAGTTTCAAGGTTTCCAGGAGTTTATCCTAAAACAGCTAATTATGCTCCATATCTAACTTCTGTAAGAAGGCATCAGACTCCCGACAAAGTTCTTATTTAGTAAATTGAGTTTATTAAATGTTGAAGGAAGACACAGATATGAACAGCACAGATACATATGTCTAGATTCCTGGATCCTATTGCTTAAGCTACTGCGACAGAAAGGGTCAGTAGATACATGCAACAGTAGTTTCATAGGAGAAAGTCTTTTTGTCTTTATGTAAAGCTATGAAGAAATTTATTCTCGAGGAATCATAAGTCTTCAGGTTTACCATTGGGTATAACCATTCAGCACTATTTTCTGCTAGTTCTTTAAAAACATCAAGAAAAGAAGTGAAGACAAAATGAAAGATAAAATTAGAGAAAATGGAATTGTGTCAATCACTTTTCATTTCAGTTGAATCACTGATAAAACCTCCAACAATCCATGTAAACAGTCCTGTTTATGTAGACTGGGCTCTGAAATTTGACCTGCGCTTAGTGCAATAGCTATAGTCATGGCTATTCACAACATGTAATATAGGATAGAGAGATTTAAAGGATATGATTTGCTTTATTGTTGTTTCTATAATACAAAAAGGAGCTGGCAGCCCTTCTTTTTACAAACTTAACAAGTAACTCAATGAGTTACAATCTGAAATGACAAATGTTGTCTGTCCTGTAAATGAGACTGCCCCATGTTCCTCAGGTCCTAGTGATTAGGTCAGACAATCAAATAGATATACTGCCAAAGTATGATGATAGATAATTGTGTGGGAGAAGTTATTCATTGGTTAAAACAGTTTTGTAGAGCAGATTCTTTTCAATGGTAAAATGATTTTTTTTTCTTCTCGTCATTCAGAAATGACACATGGCAGTAGTCCTCACGCTTCTCCTGATCATGCCAAATTCCCGATCAATACAAACTGTTCATGCAGTTGAAATCAGAATCACCCTATCTTATAAATGCTATTATACATGATATAATTTAATTAAGCAGTAATCCCTTTTGAAATCAGTCATTAGCATTAGTTGGCAATTTACTTTGTTTGCTTCCAAAGGCTAATACTATAGCTGCGGTAAGCAATACCTAATTTCATGGGGATTTATTGCTATTAAAAAGCATAATCAATTTCTGATAGCAATATTTTTTTAAATGGCTATAGGTTGGATGAGTGCACTCAGATTACTTTAAAATGGGTATTTTTCTGGCAGATGAATAATTCTCTGCTAGTCAAAATTCATTTTCAAGCACTCAGATTTAGCACTTCAATTATGCATTCTTCATTTGTTTTATTAATTGTTTGGTTATATTTGACTATGCTGAACTATAGATGCATGCATAATATATGACATATTATTCATGAAATTTTCTAGTGTGACAGACTGTAGTTACTCATGAGAAATGCAGAATCTGTCACATAATAAATAGAGTAATGCTACTTTATGTAAGCTTGTTCTAAGTTCTTAAACATAATTATCTGAATTGTTGAAAGGAAATAAGTGTTTAGATTACCTTGGTGCACGATGCAGTAATTTGAAGAAAGAAATTCTTACATGTCAGGTATATCTGTCCTAAATACATTTATAGCAGGAACAGATGAAATAAATAGAGATATTCTTTATTTAATACCAAGATTGACGCTGGCTAAGATTATCATGTCAGCCCTTGCTCTTACTAATTAGCTGTTCATTCTTTCTGAGTCAAATTATCTACTTCTGTAAATTTATGTGGCTTTATTGGTTTCAGTAAACCTGCATTATATTCTATAGGCATTGGATTTAGTTTAAGAAGGAATTCTTGCTTCTGCATGAAGCTGAAGTTCCTGCAGGATTGGCATTTTATGAGAAGAAATAGATAATTGTCCAATTCCATAAGAAGCCAAGTTATGAAGCTTAGTTTCTTAGTGTATCCTTTAGTCACTGCATGCAGTATCTAAGCAGGCTTTCGGAATGCCTTTACATGCAAGATATTCTGCCGTGAAAATCCAGAGGAAACATTCTGGCTTGGTTTGAATCAGACGCAAAGGAAACATTTTGGTTTGCTGAATTGCAGGGTCTCCTTCCAGGTGAGTCTGCCGTTACCTGGCCAGCACGTGCAGTCGCGGTATCCCGTGGGAGCTGTGTCCAGGTGCCGCGTCCCCTCATGCTGCCGTCCTGCGCCCCGGTTCTCTTGCAGCTCTGTGATTTATCGGGATTTGGCAGGAAAGTGGAAGTCTGACGGTGGAGTCCCATGGGCAAAGGCAGAAGGAGAGGTGATAGCTCCCAGCAGGCGACAGCGCTCAAGGAAGGTATGTGAAGCTGAGTTAGTCTCCTCTCAAAGCTGCAGAGAGCCTCAGGGAGATATATTCCAGGGTCAACATTAAGTGTTTTGAGGTTTGAATGTCAAAACAGTTTTGTCTGAATTGGAAGTGCCAGAAGAAAATACTGACCTTTTCAAACGAGAAACTTTAGAACATTTCATCCTGTAAAACATTGGATTAAAATATAGAGGAAAAACAAAAAGGAAAAAAAGGAAAAGAAAAAGATTTTTCTTTGAGTTTCTAATGTTACTTGCTTTTGCAAGGTAAAATATTTTAGTATGGTTTGCCAGATACAGAAGATACAGAACTTCTTCTGCATGGAAAGAGAAATGATATAATAATATTAATAAATGTTTCCACTCACTGAATTCAGTAAAACACATATCCTCCTACTTTAAAAAAAAACCTTAGTATTTTATTAGTTCTTTCTGCTGCATTTTTTTAATGTTCTAATGCTTGTAATGTTCTAATTAATTTGCATTAATACCTTAGGGCTTTTGCCTGTCTGTTTAAAACCTTTTTAGGTAATTTTGGCTTGAAATGACTAGCAGACAGTAGCAGAAAAGAATGATTTAAAATGAAATCATAGTTCCACGATCAGTTACACTTCATTACCTGTTTCTGGTTGTCAGTAACTTGCAGAACAGTAAGTTAACTCACAGGAGAAAAGGACTTTATTAGAAAGAGCAGCAGTGGATAATACCTAGCTTTCATTATATACAAGCTGCTGCTTGTGGTTTTTGTAGTTAATAGGCAAAAGTTTGGTTGAGCAGTATTGCGAGCCATCAGGGTTATGCCCGGTTAGACTTGGTCTGTGCACTTAAGCTGTATCATTGGTGTAAAAATCAGCCATGTGACTTTTTATCTCACTGCCTGTACTGCTTTTTTGTTGAGGATTTGGCTAAGAAGTGTTATTTCATCACAGAGAAAGAATGCATCAGTTAGAGGCGAGCAATTAGATTCAAGGCTGGTCACAGGCTAGCTGTACCTGCACTGTGAGTATATCCCAAATGCTGTTTTTCTGGCTTCTTAGGCAAGATATTTGGGGTGCTCAGCAGCTCTTTTGCATCTGCAAAAAGCAGGAAAATCATATCTGTTCCTTCCCTTGTATATCTTAGATTTTTTTGAAGATAAGCACTACCAAAACTGTCTCATTTTACAGAGTAGTTTCTCCAGCAGAGAGAGTTTCCAACTGCTGGGCGGTCAGCAATTTTAATTGTGGTTCTCCTTTGGGATCGCTGTGCTTAAATGACCACCTGACAACCCTCAGAATGAAACATGGCCCTGCAGTCAACTGTTATGACTGTAATTTATGTGCATTCATTAATACTGGAAGTTAGTTTTGGAAAACTTCAGCTATATTAAGACATCCTCAAACAATATTGAGGTATGTTGTTGTTTCTGTTGTGTTTTCTTCTGGTATTAAAACTACCTTCTAGGTTGTACGGTGTAGCATACAATTTTGCCTTCCTAGTGCGATATAGAAAGAACTCTACCTTTCCCCAAAATTCTTTTTATGCAAAGGGACTTTTGAGACACTCTAATGGCTTTTTATATTCTTCTTCATTACAGAATTTCAATACCATTTTTAGGCATAAATAGCACAGTGAGTTATAGTCTAGTAGGAAAAAATTATGCATGAAAATTCCCTATAAACCCCTGTAAACATACTTCCATTGCCTCCTGGTATGGTGTGTTTTAGCAGAGTGAAGAGTCTGCAGTCCAAGGAGACAGTAGTTTTTACAGCACTAATGATGTGTGTTTCCTGTTCTAATCTCAGTATGTCAGAGGTATGATTTAGTCAACATCTCTGCTTTGGTTTTCACTGTATGGGTTGCTGGTGTATCAGTTCCAGTGGCACAGTTGTAGCAGTTCGTTCAGTACCTTGACTCTTCTGACACAAGTTTGTATGTGATTGTGGACAGTTTTATTTTAAAGAACATATTGTTGCATTTGTCCTGTTGCACTGGATTTGTTGTTTTATAGAAAAGTTCAAATGAATGAAACATGCTGTTGGTACTGAATAGTGGTAATCTTCACTCTGGCAATTTTTCTGTATCAAGAGAATCAGATGAGATCAGTCTTTCAGTAACCTCTGAATAATAATCTTGAAACCTACCACATTCCTAGTAGAAATGCAATTCCTAGAGCTGTTGTCTTATACTGAATGCTAAATATAGCCTATAGATGGAAGAACAAAATCTTCCAAGAATATTAGTATTAGGGTTTTTAAAAGATTTACATTCCAATCAGCACCAACATTTTTGATCTTACATTTCTCATCCGTTTACCTACAGACTTGCCAAAGGGCTTCATTGTGTGCCCTCTCCCTCACACTAACATGCTGGCTAACACAAAACCAACATGAACATTACTGCATTGATTTTCTTTCATGCCTACAAGCCATAAAGTTTCCGTGATGAATATAAATCAATATTTGTAGTAGAACAGAAGGTGATCTGCATAATTGCTGATAACACTGAAACTTTCATTCACCCATCTCGGTTACTTGTAAATACTTATCTTCAGAGAATTCCCACAGCATCACGCTTCTTACCACTGAACCTGAAGTTTTAGTGTAGTATTGGCAGAATTTCCTCAACTCTGATCACTCAAAAGTTCTTTAAAAATATAAATTACTAAGTAAGAAGCCAGTACCTGACACAGATCCCCAATATTTACACTGGGACATACAACAAAGGCCACTAAATCATTTCTTGAAGACTGAAAATTCTGTAGCTAGTGACAATGCTTGGCTTTGACAGACCAAAAAATTGCAGTCCTACCTATTCTCCAGCTTATCTTGTCTCCTCCGTGATAACAGGAGACTAGTTTTTCACCTAGCTTTCTTTTCAGTCTCTCTCCCTTTTTTTTTCCAGCACTCTCCAAAGATATTAAAAAACTACTTCTGCAAACATTGTAATTGCAACTAATAAATTTCACTCTTGGAAAGGTGTGTTGATATCTTGCACATATACAAGTGGAGCTAGTATGAGAGTGTTATTCAATTGGCAAGGGAGGAAATGAATTTGAGGTCAGCTTCTCCATATATCTCTTATAGATGTGATTCCATAACTCAAGCTTCAGCTAAGAGTCCATTAAACGTTCTGTTCTTCCCATTTTTTTTACAAGAAAGGAGAAACTATTCCTGTAAATAAATATTGTGTATAATCAATTTAAGGCTTGAAGGGAAGTTTATGGATTAAAAAAAAAGTAGTTATTGGTTTTCAAAATGGCTGCCATGACATGTAGCAGCCTGCCAATCTCAGTATTTCGTGTTAAACACATTTCAAAAGGAAAAACTATCCATGTGCCATATGCAAATCCTCTGCGGGAGTCACTCTTTGGTGATGATGAGTTTTGGATCATCACTGTTTGGACCATCACTGGACTTAGATACTTTTCCTTTTATTAATGGATGGAAGGCAATAGTTTAATATTTTCTTCCCACTGTCCAACTGAGGCAGCGCTGTGCACTCTACCTCTCTTTTGGATGCACTTGTTTGTTCTTTTACAAGAAGAAAATCCATTTCAGAGATGGCATTTGAGTTATAATTGGCAATGCATCAAAAGTATTGACATTGTCTCATCAAGACTCCCTAGACCTGCATGTACATGCAAACTCTAATCTAATTTAGCAAGAAATTGATTTTATATAAGTTTATTAAGTATGGATCTTAGTGGTCGTAAACATGACCTGGAGCCTGGACATGCCATTGGCAGAAGTACTGCAAAGACTGATGTTTTGTATCCTACCAGATGATGGTACAATTTGTAGATGTAACATATGGAATCAGATACTATTTCCTCACCGAACAGTGGTGTCTGACCACTAACATTAAATCAAATGGGTAAAGTGATTTTCTGATGTGAAACAGAGAATGTTTGTATCACAATTTATGTTCAGGGAAAGAAATCATTTATCATTTACAGTTTTGAGAGGATCATAGTATTTTTTCTGTTGCAGATTGGCCTGATTAGCAGATTTCGTTGCAGAATTTTTTTCTTTTTGAAGAGGTCAAGTCATCTGAGAATATTTCTGTTTTACAAGTTAAATGAGCAGGGAAGTGTCAGCACCCTGAGGAAGTGTTCAGCCATTTTACAGCTTTCTACATTTTCTGTTGCATACTTGTATAAGAGATCTGTACAGCTCTGTGAGATACTATTTGACTTCATAGAAACAAGATGAGCTAAATCCCCAGCTGGTATAAATCAGCCCTGTTTTACTGAAGTCAGTACATCTATGCTTTACAATAGCATTATCATTATGTATTAGTGGTAATTATCAGTAGTATAATCCTAGTGGCTCCAGGGGATAAAATAATAAATTTTAAAATAAAATTAATTAAAAGAGTAAAATGAATTTAAAAAATAAAAATAAAAGGCAGGGATGCAGTTGTGCTCAGCTGCCCCTGGAAGCCCACATCAGATATTTTTATTTTATGTATCACTCATTCTATGAACTGTCAGACTTTGCTCTGTGTTAGTTTTGTGCTTAATCTATATACTGCATAAATTATACCATTGTTTTTTTGATTGATGCTATAAATAATGCTTCTGATTGTGATCAAGGATCTTTTGTAGATATTTTTTACTTGCTACAATTTTGTCTTGTACTATTTCTGCCAGTACTGGCATACTCCTGACTGTGCACAAAAAGGTCATATAGAAACTTGTACTTTTTCTTTTCTTCCAAGGTATAATTGATCTATGTCTGGAGAACAGATTTTTTTCCATCAAGGTAGAGCATTGCATTTAGTAGACGTTGAACAGATGTTTTAACATACTGCGGTCATCCTGTCATCTAACAGTGGCTTTTTCTTACAGGAGTAGCAGACTCCTTTTCAGCATGGTATTGGTGAAGACCACAGGAATGATAAGAGGAATAATCTGTTTTCTGTCTCGTAGAAATGCCGTTGAAATTCTAATATGCAACAATACCACGCATTAAAATCCTCTTTTCTCTACGGATGCTTAGGAAGAATTTTCTCTTGATGAAGGAGATGGGATCATGTTTATCCTATTTTCCATGACATAATGTAGTGTACTCAGTTTAATATGATGGCCTATATGTCTGGACCTTGAAAAAAACCTTCCCTTTTCATTTTATCATCCAGCATCAATCAGATTTTGCTTTAAAAGTAAGTCATTTTGAATCATTTTCTAATCTGAATTAAGGAGGACTGTATACATTTAGAGTAGAGGATATTGCTAAACACTGGTTTCTTGTCTCAAAACTAACTTATGTTCATGTCACTTGTGTATTGCAGTGTCTTATTTTTTTTAAAGGATGTCTGAAACAGAGTTGATCTCCTACTATCCACGGATATAAAAAGCAGAATTCAAGGCTCTTGGTATGATCTTGCTTAGAAAATGTGTATGATGAATCTTCCTACTTGCCAACAGCAAGTTATCTCAGCCTCTCTCAGGATTTTCTCAATGGAGAAATGAAAAAGGGTACCAGATCCACCACAAGTGACATGAACTTCTCAGTCTTGTTGGAAGTCTCTTCTGAGAACTCCATCACTTTTAAAGTGACAACTGTTCTCCTCTTTACTGGGGAACTCTTGTTCTCCAGGCTACTTTTCAAGGCTTGATGTCATCAGAGATATAAGCCTTAAGGAAGAAGTTCAAGCTCACCATTTTGTAGAAGACTGTTATTGATGATATAATGGGTAAAATCTAAAAACAAAACAAAACAAATTAAAACAATTCAGGAAATGTTGGAGAAGAATCAGATCATATTTCTATAAACTCTTATGGACTGTGATCTACTGTCAAAAAGCTTTAGGTCCTTTGATAACTGTAAGTTTCTTTTCTTAGTTCTTCAGCCTGTCTCAGGACTCACTGGAAAAATGAAAAAGAATACCAGATCCACTACAAGGGACATGAACTTGCTGGAAGTCCCTTCTGAGAGCTCCATCACTTTTAAACAGTGACAAGCTTATCATTAAATGTCCTCCATTACTGAACAATGTATTGCCCACAAAACTAGCTTTTTCAAAGGTCTAGAGAAACCAGTGAAATAAAATAAGGGTAAAGAACAGCTGTCACATTTACTTGTTTTTCAGTATAAATCTAAAATTAATCTAGGTTCAATCTTTTCCATTCTTCTCGAAAGTAGTGGGGCATCGTGAGAGTTTGTTCATGGAACACTAGGTTCAAGCAAAACATGGTCACTCTTGCCTCCTTTCCAAAGGCCCCTTCCTCAGGGCACTCCTAAGAAACACCTCTTGGCAGCATATTCAATGAAATGTCTCAGCAGAGGATCTTATCGAGCAGAGAAAGAAGCCATTAACAAGATAAAAGTCTCTTATATCTAGCAAACATTGTTTCCTGTAGTCATTGTCATTGCCCTGCCTTCTGAGTTGATACAGAGGTAGATTAACTAGGGTGCTGGTGTGAGATGAGAACCACTGAAAAGGGAAGAGGTTGGTGTAGATACATTTATAAGGAACTGGACAGAAAAGGAGAAAAATGTGTGCATGCATGAACCATAAATTAATAGCAATAAATCTGTGCAATGAACTCCATGTGTTTAAAGATGATGAAAAAATACTTTAAATATTTTTCATTTTCCCTGTAGAGTTATACTCTTCTTATGTCAAACCTTGATCTACAGTTCTATGGACTGAAGAAGCATTTGCAATGTTAAAGCAGCCCTTTTCACTTTAGATTTAAAGCAAAATGACGAAAATCTAAAGAGTGTATTAAGCAATATTGATTTTTTTTTTCTTTTTGGTTGGGGAGAGGCAAAGTATTGAGAGAATCTGAATGCAGGTCCCTTCATACTCATTCTGGAGTACAGTCTTTTATGAAAAGGATGTGCCAGCTGACATTATTGAATGCACTAGTCAATGGCAAATCTTCTATTGAATTAAATAGAGACCGATTTCATCCCAAGATATCAAAGCCGTTCTTTATATATGTACTAATTTGGTTTCCCTTTTAATTTAAATTAAAATCTTAAGAACTTCATTGTATCTTATAAGGTTTTTAGATTATGCTGCAGAGCAGATAAACAATTACAATTTGGAATAGACTTTAAGAAGAAGCGTGTAACCAAACTGTTCAGACCTTTTCCTGGAATATTTTGGATCATTTGCTTGATTTTTCTGAAATTCATTTCTTCTGCTAGAATTCAGTTACTTCCACTTCAGGTTGATATGTTTTGGCCTAAGCCTATTCCACATAATTTCTCGGTACATTTGTAGATAATGTTTTTTTTTATCTTTTTAAAAACATCACATAAAATGTATGTGGGAGTGAATTCACCATGATGGCTCTTGGCTGCAGGATTCCTGATAACAGCGTTGATGCAAATCAGAGCAGTGCAGTTTGCTACAGTCAGTCTCTCAAAGAGCAGGCAGAATATGTCATCTGGAACCAAGTGTCCAACACAAGATTATTTAAGTAGCAGACAGGTTTGCACAGCTGTTTAGATCCAGCTGATAGGTCTAATGTATGCTAGTATTTATATACAAGTATTTCTTTTCAGGAAAGAGAAACAAAACTGAGTTTTACCAGTGCATATTTATTTTATGTCTGGGAGTCCTCCTGCCTTGTGAGAATGCTACATGCCCCTTCCCATTATCTGAGGTTGTATAGTAAGCATCCTTGATGCACCCAGTGTATGTATAATCTAAAGTTGTCTTTATGGTATATCTACACATAGCTGGAAAATGTGAATGCAGCACCTAGATGAAGCAGTTTTACGTACTTGATGTAAAGCACCTAAATGAAGCAGAGCACTTACTTGAAGGTGTACAACCTTACCAGCACTTAGCTAGCTGTCCAGCATCCCGGATAAGCTACCCTGGCTGGAACTGAAAAGGAACCAAGTTGCTGACATCAGTCTGGCTTGCTTAGCTGTGTCTGTGCAAGCTGCAAGGCAGCTGTTTAGCAGAGGAAGTGTTAGAGTACCTCTGTGGTAGGCAACCCTTGCAACGGGACTCCCACCTTGCATACTGGGACCACGCTCAGGGAACATTTACCCACAAATTTTCGTACAGAAACAGCATTGTAGTCACAGGTCCAGACGAAATGTTGGAAGTTATGTTAAATGTTGGAATCTCCTATCCTTTTGCCACAACAGCGTGTTCTGTTACTAAAACCAAGATCCTGGTCCAGTTTACTATTTCAGCCACAAGCTGTACAATTCACTGCTGGACAGGAAAGGTGTTACAGTTGCTAAATTGGCTATGTACTTAGAGGATAACAGTTGTTAATGAGGAGACTACAGTAAAATAATATGTAAATTTGACAAATCCAGGATGATGAGGATTGTGTTATGGCTATAAATGCGGAAATAGCTATTGTCAAAGATAAGGAAGATTCTCTGAAGGTATGTTCTATCTAATCAAAATATTTCCCACGTGCAGAAATAACAAAAGCAATAAAGCGATAAAAGAAACATTAAGCTCTACAAAGATGTGATAGACAAAGAATCACTCTATAAGGCGGGTTTCCAGTTATGCAAGACATTATTATGGCTGTTTGTCCCCTCCGAGTTCATTAAGAAACACTTGAGAAAACTGATTAGGGTCTGTATCTTTGTTTTTCCAGTGGCATAACAGAAATAATAAATGGCAAAAATGTAAAAAGATCAACTAAGAACTCTATATTGATTCTTAGCTTTAAACTAATTAAAATGAAACTCCATAAAACTCTGCAGATCCTCATCAGTTGGAAATTTTCTCCTTTATGTCATTAAGAGGCCATTTAATAATGCAGATTATTGTAACAGAATAGCAGAATGGTCATGTAATTTGTTTACTCCCTTTGCTGAAGGAATGACTTTTGAGACTGATCAAGATCTTTACAGGGCTGTCAGAAACCACAAGCATTAATTACGTATACATTTCCTCTCTGTTATCCTGTTTTGGTTTCAGAAGCTAGTCAAAATGTGACCAAAATGAGAACTCCGGTTTAGGTTTTCTTACAAAACAAAGCAAATTTGTTTAAGTTCTGTTCAGTTTTTAAAAATTTCTGTTTCTGCCTGTGCAGGGTGATCATTCTGTTATCAGTATGCCTTTTCTCCTGGATTATGTGTTTCCAGTAAACTACAGAGAAATAATCCAAGATCGTGGGTAACCATGTAAGCATTAAGACCATGTCAAATTAAACCCAGCCATAATGATTTTTAATTATTTTAAGTGCTTCCTCTTTTAGATTTCATTTCCAGTGCTGGCAGGTTGTGTTTGAGAAAAGCCAGTGACCTGACTGCTGAGGAACACTTGCAACTTCAAGTGGGGAATTTGGCAGAGTTTTTGGAGATCTGAACTGTGGGCAATTTCAGATGCCTAGCTTCAGGAATTTGTGTTTTTCTTCACACATGGTCTATGATTTTGAGGCCCTAACTCAAAATTCCCTAAGTGACCTGGTTCACCGCCAATCTGGGGGAACTCCATTGTGCTAGCAGACAGTAGACGTGTTCTCACGTCCATGGATGCTGCTACAGAATTGGGTTGTCTTCCCAGTAAGTTTTGCCTCTGGAAAGGGCATGACTACTTGTCCAGGGCATCTGCCTTATCCAGACTCTTCTCTGCTTTTCCCTTTGCTGCCACGTACACAAACTTAATTTCCTTAAAATCCTAAAATAGCTGTTAGACATAGGAGTGTACTTGTAGCTGGGGTAAGTAGTATGGGTGCTCCCTCGGGGACAAATAGTTCCTTCTTGGTGGGATAAGTACAAGTTGCTCTAGTGTGAAGCAAAGTTAAGGAGAATGATAAGTCAAGTTTAGGTTAGATATCCAATTACAAATAAGGGTTACAGAGAGGAAAAAAAGTTATGCTTAGTTGTGCCTGTAATTTGTTCCTGTTCTAAATGGTGTCACAAGGCTCTTTTCTGAGACACCTCAGACACCAAAACTGAGGGCACTATGCTTGCACACACGCCGCTCCAATGCATCAGCCCCGATGTGATCTCAAGAAAGGCTTTAAAAAAAAAGTTGTTATTTTCCTCCAAGCTGTATCATTTGTTCTGGTGGAAGACTTAAAACCTTATATACACTTATGTGTTTATTTATAGACTTATAAAACACTTATATATTTATTTATTTATACATCTGTGGCATTAGTGATGCCGTCCCTTGACCTAGGAACTCACCATATTCCTTAGTCATCGCTTTCAAGTTTTGGCTTGCTCTCAGATTTTAGGAAGTGAGTGAATGGCAGAAATTCCTCCTTGGAGCAGCTGCTGCTCTGAGCTCCACTCTGCTTTCTCTTTTGTTCCTCTTGGCATCCTTATTTTCAACTTCCTTCCTAGAGCTTTTCAGGGAGGAAGGCTGCCTTGGGACTTGCACTAAATAGTGATGTGAAGGATCAGTGTTTTCCTCCCCTACTAGCTGTGGTTGGGCCCTGGGATATAATATGCAAATCTAGCAAGGGATATATTCCCTCCTTCCTTCCTGTTTGGGGCCAGATTTTTCCCTTCTCCGTATCTGGGTTCTTTTAATTTGTATTTCACTTGTATTCTTTAATTAGCGCATTCCTTCTTGCCTGACTGTCTTTTTCCTGTTTACAGCTCCACAATTGCTACTTAACTTTACAAATCATATACTTTATGAGACATATTCATTTTAAATAAATACACATGCTACTAGACTCAGCATTTTTAGTTCACTGTGAGCTTTAAGTATAAATTGCATGTCATGTATCAATAATAGAGGAAATAGTGCTGAAAGTGATTTCCTAACCAGCTTTCCTCTTTACCAGTTTTTCAGGGTGTTGTCATACCTGAGTGGGCATTTCTGAAGAAGGTAGCATGGTCCAAATATAAAGATTCAAATGAATTATAGTGAAAATGGAAGAAGTCATTTTGCAAAATCTATCTGATGAAAGTGGTGGCATTTGACAAGACAGAGAAGTTTTCAGTTCTATTCAGAGGAGAACAGAATTACGTAGTGCCATGAAGAAGCATGCTAAATATTTTAAACTAAAATTACAGATTAAATTTTGAAGCAATGGCCAAAGCAAGAAAAGAGATTAAGGATTCGTTTTTCACAGTCTGAAAAATCAGAAGGTATCTTGGGAGACTGTAGTGATTCTTTACACGAAACACAAGTCACAAAATTTCATTTCTAATTCCTTCATCAAGACCAGTGATTTAAAGCTGAAATAAAATAGTATCTTTTGGAAAGATACATGTTCCAGATCTAAGACTACAAGTGCAGGAGAATTTGTCCATGTCCCTCAAATCTTTTCTAAAATTAACTCTGCTGACTTGAACTTCCAGCAATTAGATACTGCATATATTTATATATCTTCTCTCCTTACATTGAGAGCTGCCCAGTTACAAAGGTTTATTGGTCACAACGGTGACCAAGCTGCCTTAAAATTTTTCTTTTTCATGGAACTAGAATTTTTAGCACAATAATTTTTAATAACTTCAACGTGTATCTGTGCAATTGAAGCTCTAATCTCTACATGGGATACTTGCATACTCCAGCTGTTAAGTCTTTCTCCGCTGCAGTTGCTCAGAGCAGCCCAGATCTTCATGCAATGCCAACTAAATGGCAAATACCAACATTAATTGGTAGAGCAGTAATGCTGCCTACTAAAAGAGCTGAAGTCAGCTTCAAATGTTTGGAGATGTTGTTGAATTTAATGCATGTTGTGCATTATATAGCTCGACATGGATCACCAGCTGTATTCCTG
>JAWLRI010001063.1:4932111-4943728 GCA_034781795.1 Crypturellus tataupa
CCTTAAAATCTGTTCTTTTAAATATCCAGTTATTTATTCTCACATTGAAGTTTTACATAGCACAATGCCTGAAACTCAGATTCATCTGACAGTGTCACTGGAAAGTCGCACTGTGATCCTTGGAAATTTCAGTAAATGAATTGTATATAGGAATACACATATGACACTGGAGGCCGTTGCTGGTTTTAGATCTTGTTTCTAGTGCAGGTACACGGCAATATATTGGTCAGCCTGGCTGCTCTAGCAAAGGCACTGAGCACTCTGCCCTTGACCTCTATGCTCTCTCCTCTGCCCTTGAGTTTTTGGTGTTTACTGAACTGAGTGGGGTATTATTAGATGGTGACATGCGTTATATTCAGTAAGTAATACGATTAAAACTGAAGTATGGGAGAATTTTCTTGGGAAGTCTTACAAGTATTCATATTACTTATTAAATGGTTCTATATACATACAATTTTGACCTATTTCAGAAAGGAGGAGCAAGGAAGGAGACAGATGGCCTTTTTAAGACTCAGTTATTCAACTGACACTTAGGCACCGTGTTTTGTTGAAGGTCAGTGGAGCAATGTGTAGCTGCAGCATTCTCCTCAAAGGAACCAGGTTTGCAGAATGGAGACCAAAAGCAGTAATATCAGAGGAGCTTTTGGGGCAAGAGGGAATTCCAGACTCCAGAGTGGAGACTGATATTCAGAATGTGCTCAAATACTGCTGCCAAATAGGGCACCGACTAGAAAGTACAGGAAGCAAGATAGCGATTGTTTTATTTTTAGAAGATAGTTCTGTACATTCTTTTGAATATTTAAAATGAGATGGATGCCATATCAATTCATCAGGCATTTGGTTTCATAGAAAAACAAGCAATGGTATTAGAGCCTGAGAACAGGGGCATAATATCTTTGTAAAAGTTCCACTGACATAGGTTTTATTCATCCACCCACACAGTCTGAGATAAGCACGAGAAAATTAGACTTACATTTCAAGACAGAAGGCTAACTGGTTTGAAAAGCCAGTTTGGACATCAGGTCAAAGGCATCTGTGATAAATTTCTATACTTCATTTGATCAATTTGCTGATGTTTCTTAAGGTCTATGTAGAGTTGATTGGTTTTATGATTTAATGTTCTCAGAGCAGAGAATTCACATTTTGTTAAAAGTACTACTATACATTAAAAAGGGATGCTGTCATGAATCTGCTGTCATTACCAATTAATTTCTTATTGCTATTTTCTTTCTTGTGATAATGTTTAATTCATGCTACCGTAGCGGAGATTTCTGATAAAAAGATTCAAAAGGTTGAATCTCAGCAAAGTTTTCAACAAATGAGTTGGGCCTAGGTAGGGTATTTAACATTGCAAAGGCAGCAACCAGCCTTCTTTCTAATTATGTTACATTTTCATCTTTTGATGGATTCTTAGCTGTTACAAATTGTCACACTGTCAATCTGCAGTCTACTGGAATTAGGCTGATATACATCAGTTGAGGAACTGATTCAGTTATGTGATCACCTACTGGGTGTCAAAAGTTGGTTGGCCATCACCAATTCAAGTATAAATGCAGGAGTTTCCTAGCTGTTAGCACACTTGAGAAATTAAAAGAGTCCAGTAATATAATAAATGGTTTATTTAGCAACACTGTTTAATGTATTTTATGATACTTTTTTATGTTATTTGTTGGGTGTACTTCTTAGAGTTTGTACTGGTTGAGCTCTCACTGCCTCATGTCAATTTAGAGCAAAACTTCATTTAAAGATTTTCTTAAAAATAGGAAACTCCAGGAAAAAAAAAAAAGAGAAAACAACAACGACAAAAGATAAAATTCCACATACCTCTTACAGGGCTCAAGTTAAATAAGCCCTCCAGTGTCATAAGTAGCAGTTTTATGGTGTTTCTGCAAAATACTTAGATTATGCAATGTGGCATTTTCTGATGAAACTCTAACTGAATCTATGTTACAGATTATCCTTAAGGAGCACTATCAAATCCATTCTTTCCTTTCCATGGAAGCTGTTCTGTGACTTGGCTAAGCCAAAGCTACTTTCTCTCATCATGTCCAAACCAGATATTGTCTGGATAGAACGTATAGGACATCAGATACCCTTCGCAATGTAATTTAAATCATTATACTTTCATTAAAAAATGTAGATTTTTTGACAGTGAGGTATCTGCTCTGCAAATGAAAATGCTTTTTCACTTCTTTAAATTCTAGGCATCTACAGAGTAGTTTTCAAATGCCTTGTGTGAGGGCTGAGGGAGAGCTCTTGCAAACAGCAGGAATCATGCAAGAATTTGAATTCTTCCCTCTCTTGATGCTATTGAGGTTTATGCAGCATACCTTGAGGAGAAAGCTAGTATTACATTTCCATGGCAATTACCTTTTGTGTGTCAAATTTTTTTTTACCTTTCCTTCTACAGGGAAACACATCTGTTGGTGAGCAGTTCTATGGCTGCTCTTAGTGAGACTATGATTTGTGTGAAGCATGATTCAACTTGACTATACAAGAATTGCCCAATTTTCTTGAAAAAAAAGCCTTTGCTTTTGGCCCTAATAACAAAAGGCTGAATAGCATGCTTGACAACAGTCAGCATATCTGTGAAGTTGTCCATATGTCCAATGCACCAGGAACTTGTTCAAATTATTTCTCTTTCTTTTTTTTGAGATATGATGTAAAATTGAGCAAATGGATAGTTAAAGTATTTCTCTCTTGATTTTTAAGAAGTTGCATATGAATTTGAATTAAGAATCATTAATTGGGACCTACTGGGAACCTACTGCATCCCAACCTGCTTCTCCTAAAGTGGAACATAGCATATATTTCATGAAAAACAGCTCAGATTACCCATTTACTAGAAAAGCAGCTCAGATTACCTCTCCACTGAAAATGAACAGCAGCGAATGTTTTGCTGCATGCATTATTTTCCCACATACATTAAGTTTTCCAACGTACATTGAATTATGTATGTCCTGTGTGCATTAATCCTCTCGCTTTCCAGACCGAAAAAAAAATACTTTCCTTTTTTCTAAATTTCATTATAAGCCACTTACAGGGAAGCTGGAAATTATACATGCTTTCAATACAGAGAGAAGAGGATAATTCTGAAAAATACACATTTTGTGTCGAGTGCTTTTTTTTTCCTGCCATAGCAGAGGTTTGACTACCAAAACTTTTTTTCTTGGCGAGGTGAGAGGGATATTTTCAGTTTTTAAGTCAGCCAGCAGATGTGTCTTCAAGCTCAGTGATTGTCACAATTTCAGCATTGAGGTGTGAATTTAGAATCATTAATTGGGACCTACCGAGAGCCTACTTCATCCCAACCTGCTTTTCCTTAGCTCACGTTTTGGGGTAATAGCAATAACAAAAAAGAAAGATTTGAGCTGGTTTTGAACTAATTCTGACAGATTAATAAACTACTCCCAAGCATTCCAGAAGTAAAGGCAGAAACTGCTTTTGTGGGGTAAACGGTTTGGTGAAAATGATTTGCTGAGCTCTAATTAGGATAAACATTCTTATTCATGCAAATGACGAAAATGAACAGGCTCTGTTTATTAGTTTAAATATGTAGCAGTTTCATTTCTGAATATTTTGAAACTGATAAATGCCCAAGTTCAGTTACTGTGCAGCCAGTTACTATGGATACTTGAATTGCAAAACGTGTGGTTTTGGGGCTAAATTTTTGCCAAAGACCATGTTGCTGAATAACATGCCCTTTTTTTGGCCAATACTTGGAGTGACATGATAATATGTTCATAGTCATAAACACACAACCAACAGATAAAAGTCAAGCTGGCTATGCACCAGTGAGTTCTCTTTTGCAATTATCTCCTTGCCTGTTTCCTTGGAGCAGTTTCATCAGGTTTGTATACATTGGGCTTGTTTAATAATGCCTTCTACTGAGAAGTTCAATCGCAATTTTTGTTTTGACAAAATCATCCCTGTTTCTGTCTACCCATATGTCTAAACTAATGCAGCTATCTCCTAAATTCCTGTCAAATTCCTGCCCTGTGCTGATGCTGCCCAGTCTTCTGGATGTCTTGTTCTAAACAAGCCATCCTTTAGATATCAAGATCAAGTGTGCTACACTGTTTCTTACTTTAACCTATTTCCTCTGATAATGGACCTTTGCTTTGCGTTTAATAAATATTGCTGATGTTACTCGAGGACATGTTTTCCCAATACAAAGGATACAAAAGCAGCCTCACCATCATTACTGTCTCCCATCCCCTGTGTAGATCCTGGAAGTGTCTCTGGCTCTTACGATTTGGGAATCCTCCCAACAGCTAGATTCTGCATCAAAATCACATTGCTATACAATGAAATATAGGTTTAAGATTAGCTTTTTACTCTACTCATGCTGCAGGGCCTTTAGACACAGTATGATGCAACTGGTGATACCAAGAATCTCAACACTCAGGTGAAGGGATGAACAGTGTGGGGGACTGGGTTGCAAGGGTGGTTTCTGAGGCAAGCAAGAAATGCCAGCAGTGACCTGTGAGCCACCTTGCTGAGGCTGGTGAGAAAGCTCGGGTGAAAACAAAAGCTTCTTTCTAAATGCTTGCAATGCTCTAAATGCTGTTTCTCAAACAAGAGCCAAAAGGCTTTAAATATTTCCAAATCTTCAAATTCCTGCACCAGAGCGGTGTTCCCTACTTGGACAGATGAGTGCATTAAGATGCTGTAATAGCTTTTAAAACAAAATTATATCATTTCCTATATTTTAGTGCAGCTTGTGTATTGTACCACTTTGGGGGAATAAATTGTAGAAATTTTCAACCATTGGCATTGATGGGAATTTTGCCAAGTCCTTTTGACCGTACTCTCACTGCTTTGTCTCATTCACTTTTTAAATATGCTATTTCCTGTATTGGGTTTCTATTTTATTTGTCTTTCCTTAATTCAGTCATTTTATACTTTTGTTGACTTTTCCCTCTCCTGCTTCTTAGCTCCTTTATTTAAAATGGTGGTTTTGTGACTTGGGGACTTGGAGAAACAGATTTAGAAGTAAAAAAAAATCCTTGGGGATGAATTTCACATTTTATATATTTATATCTCTATATAATATTTATTTATATACATATATGGATATCTTATGCAAGCAAAGTGATTGATTTAAATGAGCCACCAAGTGGCTCATAATAGCTGAATGATGCTATGATCACAAAGAGTACAATATGTTAAAAAAGTAATTGCAATGAAATGCAAGGGAAGGAGATACTTCCTTGATGGATTGTAAGAATCCAACCAGAGAAAAGAGTACCTCTTTCAGGCTTCACTACAGAAGTAATATTACTGTTTATGGAAATAGTGATCAGAAATCCTACATCGTCATTCAAACTTCCTAAATGTATAGTATTTTCACTGAGTTTAAAAAAATTAGATTTGGAGGATTTCTATTGGTATTTGAAATTTGTCTTGTTGTGAGATGATGGTTACAATTTCACTAGTACAATTTCACTCAGTTCATTTATATTTGAGATGACTAGATGAAAGTAGCACAGCATTTGGAATGCTAACTAATTTTTTAAAAACTGTGACTTAAAGAGAAGTTAATGGAACAAATTACTTTTTTCTGTCATAATGTGTAAAAAAGAATTCCACATTTGCTGAGGAAAAAAGATTTGAATTCACTTTATTTGTTCTGATGTGGCTGTCATCATTAGCAGTTGGTGAAACCTTATCTTGTGAGACATTTTTTGTGCTAAATACATGTTGTTTCATGAATGGAAAAAATGAAAAAATATTGGTATTCATTATCCTCACAGGGTTTTCTACTGTCTGCCTACTAAGAAGAAGATGCAACTAAAGGAATTTTGATGTTTTTTGTAGGCAAAAGTCTCATTTTCACATGAAGACTTACAGGATAATGGTTGTCTCCTTCCAGAGGGCAGTATATGTCTTGAATCCTAGGAGTGCGCAGACATTTTTGTTAAATGCAGCTTCGATCCTTTTCAAGCTATCTCAAATCAAGAAAAAAGAAGGACAACAAGATTGCATGTTATTTTTTGAAAGGTACACTCAAACTCTAATTTTGACTAGTCAGGTTTCTTAACTTTCATGGTATCATCACTTCCATGTTTGTTTCTAAAATTCTGTATTAGAGCTAAGCTTGAGGCATTTGTGGTTAAGGGCTTAGGTTAAGCAATCAAAGCTTGCAAATGTTTAATAGTGTGGATTTGTTTTTTCTGAAATGTACAGAATTTTAACCACACTATCTAGATTACCCAATCTTGATGCTCATAGCAATTTTAATTCCAGTTCAACTCCTGAGCTTTCAGCCTACCTCATTCTGGTTTCATGTCACTGAAACTTCTCCCAATTTACATTAATGTAAGTGCAAATTCTCTATTCTCTTTTAAACTACAGGGTCCAAAAATGAAAAAGATGAAAGTAGATTTTTTTTTCCAACTTAGGCTATTTGTGTACAAATATATCCTTTACTAATTAGTGCTTTCTAAAATCATGGAACTGAGCTGCTAGATTCCTTCCTATTAATTTAGTTAATCTCATAGAAGGGGTAACAATCATGTTCATCACAGAAATGCACATAGGATTTTTCCTTGCTAGTGAGTGTATGGAAGGGCAAAGGTGAAAGAGTGAGGAGAATTTTTTCTTTAACGTAAGTATTTCCTGTAGACAGTGATTACATACAGGTCTGTGAACTTTAGTCAGCTACCCACAAGCATTTGAACTGTGAGTTCAGCTTAGTGTTTGTCTAACCTTGCTTTTTTTTTCTGTATTTCCAAGACATCTGGTAGACACTCTGGAAAATGAAATATATGTGTTTTTCTCTTTGAGAGTGAAAGATCAAATGCTGTAATTTCGAAAGTGGGAGATCTTTCTTCAGTATCTCATGCATATCACAAAGGACAATTAGATGAATTTGAATTCCATATTATTTCCTTGAATTACAGGAATATATATTCACAAATTATTTGCAGCTTTCTGTTGGTTCTTTTTTTTTTTTTTTTTGGTAACTTCTTTCTTTGTACTCCAAAATGATCTGGGTTATTTCCAATTATTTCTTTTCCTTGCATCTCAGAGTTCTATTCATAAGGTTCTTTTGGAAGTGAAGGAAACACTTCCATTGAAGAAAATCAATTGATGCCCCTTACTCACTTTCTCCTGTTTTCTGAAATAAAAAATTTATATCCAGATATTAAAGTGAATCAAATTCCTTACTCATTTCAGTGAAAAGTTACACAGTAGCATCTTAAATGTTGTCTCTGTTAAATGAAAAGCATGAGGTGCTGTTCTTTTCTGTCTACTTCTATCTTCCATATTTCAACAAGATCACAAAAAGTTGTCCTGGGATGGTTTTCATTTTCCAGAACACTCTGGTATGCAGACTTCTTCAGGAAGCATAGCAGGAGCAGTAAAAATTCAGCAAAAGCTTGTTGTCCTGTGTAAAGTGTGGAGAAGAATCTTAAAGGCATTTAAAGAAACCATTCTCAATCTGACAGGGAAGGTCATTTCATTTTCTGGTCCTCTGCCTCTCATGATACCATTTTCGTAACAGCAGATTGCTCAGTTAGAAACTTTGTAAAGAAAATCTCAGGAAAAAAAATGTTGTTTTCATGAGACTATTTCCGCTTGGGGTTTATATTAAAAAAAAAAGTCTGAAATACATTATCATGAAAATGAGAATTCAGTACAGATGGAGTGACAGAATTGCTTGGGTTGGAGCTGATCCCTGGAGATCATCCAGTGCCACCTCTGCTCAACATGGGGCCAACACAGAATTCAGACCAGGTTGCTTAGGGCTTTGTCCAACTGGGTTCTGAAAAATACCAATATCCCAATATCCCCAAACTCCTGATCTAACCATTTAAACTACCAAGGAGTCTCTTAGTAAATTTCAGATTGATCCTGCTTTTCTTTGGAGTCAAGGAAATGCTTATATGTTCCAAGTGGCAGGCCAAGACTGATGGAGTAAGATCATGGGAATGAGAAAACTACTAACTAGAAGCGTATGTACAGTGTTGAGACTAAACATGTCCAATGCTGTGGAATTCCAAAAAATAAATTGTTTAAACTGTCTGCTGATCAGAGCAATGTTTGAAATAGTCCAAAAAATAGTGTCATAGAAAAAAAAATAACAGAAATGCTGGCTAAAAACCCATGGGCAGTTGATTTTCAGATGTACTAAGAATGCAGAGGGCCTATGGAAATTTGTAAATTCCTTGAGTACTGAGTACTTGAGTAACACAGGCCTTAAATTGATGCCTTGCTTTTAATTTGTTCTCTGTACCGCATATTTTGCCTTACATGTTGCAATTCTTTTTTTTCATGAAAATACATGCAACTTGACTTAATGTTTTTTGCCTTACTGGAATGTGCTGTTTTCAGATATGGTTGGAAATATCCTTTTTTGCCAGCACACTTCAAAATGTTTTGTTTGTTTGTTTGTTCAGACAGGTAACTGTCTTGAACTGTGGTCTGGATTTCGCCATCTCTTCCAGGTCTGGATTTCTTAAAACCATCTTTAATAGGTAGTTACCTTTTTCTTCCCAAAGGTACCTAGTTAAAGCAACCTGATAGATACCTCAGAGTTTTGAGATCGAAAACACATTAGGCTTTTCGAAAAGTACATCTGGTACTCCACTGCTCACTGGATATTTGATCTACCAACTAGAGTGTATGTTAGTCTTTTAATAGGTTTAGAAAAGAATTAGACCACTGGCATTGATGGATTTGCATAAAGGATATGGTTGGCTCACTGAGTTTTGAAAGGAGCACTGTCACCCAATTCGAATGACAAGAAAAATTTTAAAGAAAATTATATATAAATAACTCTCATGCTTCTTTTTTCTTGGTCCTTTTTTTTGGTCTTTGCTGTAAGGCATCTCCGTTTTAACATGTTAACCAAGTAGCAAACTGAAACTTCAGCTGGTTCAAAAATCACATGCTACTTATGGAAAAAAAAAGTTTAATTAAAGTTAGGAAAAAATTCTTTATACATTTCTAAATGACTCAAAAATAGAGTTTTTGTTCCCCTTTTCAAAAGAAAGCTGAAAATCAAAGTTTCAAATTATGTTTCTTTAATGAAAATGGTATGAAATGAGATTTCCTTACATCTTCTCCATCCTCCCCACTTTTTTTTTTCTCCCAAATAGAAAAAATGCTTTCATTAATAAGAGTGAAAAAGGAAGAGGAAAGTGAGGCAAAAATCCCCCAACTATAATAGATCATTTCAGAAGACTTGGTTGAGGAACTTGGAACTTCTGGAAACTTGGTTGAAGTAAATATACTTAAAGGTCTAGGTCAACAAGCACCTCTAGAAAGAAGAGGAATGTCAGCAAACCCCAAGATGTAAACTAGGAATCATCTCCCCTAACTTACGCTGTCCAGCAGTAAGGAATCAGGTATGAGGAGATCATCTGTGCAGTGCCAGAGGGTCATTAATTCCACACTTGCTATTGGCTGAAATTATACAGGATTAATTCAGAAATGTTTTGATTTTGCTTATGTCATTTTCAAATTAGCAGCCATAGCTGAATGTCACCCTCAGTTTTCACAACTAGTCCTCCATATATTTTGCCAATTATTCCATTACAAAGCAGATAAAGGGCAATCCATAATAGGGATTCTGGCAAGATAGATGTAAAAATAGCTAGCCATTCTTGGACACTCATGAAGTTTAGTCTGATTTATTAAAACAAACAGTTTGTTTTGAATAGGTGAACATGAACTAGCTTTTGAAATGAAGCTAATAACTTTACTACATTTAACAGGAGTGGAGGTACTAGTAGAAAAATAAGGAAGAAGAGAAGGATGTCATGCCCCTACTTGGCTCCAATTAATACTACCAAGTGCTGCATGCATACTCTAATATGATCCATTAGTGGCTTTGCATCTCCCTTTCTCCAGTTCTGCTTCAGAAATAGATACATTTAAGTTCTGTCCCCCAAAAAGCACTAATAATGGTAGTGTACCCCACAGCAGGTAAAAGCTAGAATTCCACAAAAGTGAACATGATACTTGTTGATTGTTTTCAGAGGAGAAATTTGTGGAAAAATAGGACATAGTTTGCCTGACTTTTTAATGAGAGTTCTGCAAAACTTCAAAATATTTCATTTTACCCCTAACATGTGATATTTTTGTGTGTTTCAGGATTTAGCTTTTCATCTCAGGTTTGTAACTACATCTTGCAAATACCGGGAAAAAAATGCCCATAGCAAACACATTTGTCCTGGTAATGATGGCTTTGAAATTCTTTGTAATTACATACATTTAGCTGCATAGCTAAATATTTTTATTTGAAAAACTGGAGAAATATGTGTGGAGTTAAAAAGAGAGGGTAATTTGCCATGACCTATTTTCATTCCATTCCTATCAAAATTGCACCACTTAGCTGAGTACTAAAAAAAGATGCCTGGAGCAAACTCGCATTAAATCATTGGCTGATGTCAGGCCAGATTTATCTGGTCTACTGGCTTAGTTTCAGTAACACCTTTCTGCAAGGGATACCTGTGTTCTGCAAGCCAGCCAGAAACTTGTGTGTGCTAAGACAGCAAAAAAGGGGCTGAAATATGTGCAAATAATATCTTCAAAGAATAAGATGAAGAGCTAAAAATAGTTGAAATAGTCATCTTTTCTGTAGCTAACTCTAAAGTAATGATAGTCTGTATTCAACCAAAATATTGATGATTTTGAATGGGAGAATAATAGCCTGCATTGTTCTTGAAGTAAAATGTAATAATTGCAAATTCAGTCATGATGTGAAAGAAATGTGGTTTCATAGTATTGCAGCAAAATTTAGCTTTTGATCATGTATCACAAACAGTTAAGTACTTGGTCCCATTCCTTACTCTGGAAACATAGATGAGATAAAAGCCATTCTAATGTGTTCTGATTTCAGTCTGGAACAGAGCAGCAAAGAATCATTTTTCTTCATTTATTCTGATCCTTCCAGCAGCTCCTTCATCTGGTTTTGGTTGTGTGATTCCTGTGGAAACAAGCAAGTAGGTCACCAGTGTGAAGCAAGGTAGAGTCAGATGTGGAGTTTCTGTTTTAGTAAAATGTGCAAGTATGCATTATAAAAGCCATGCTCTGGTAGCAGAGACGCCCTCAAACAAACTGTGGGCTTGACAGGTCTGACACTGATGTGGCACACCATGCATTTATAGTTCAGCACCACCTCCTTCACTGTACCCCTCCGTGTGCCAAATGAAGTCATTTAAAGATTTGAGGTCTATCAACCATCTGCGCTCAGTTTTGTCCTCAAGTGAGAATGAACCATCAGGGCAGCACTATAGTGGGGCAAGAGGTCTCTGGGATATGTGCCTGTCATTCAAATCAGTGTGCCCCTCACACTGCTGGATGCAGTAGCATTTCCATCCCACCCTGCCAGCTGGTCAGTGCTGGCATCTCTTTAGAAGTCTGTAAATGAAGTGCAACTTGATTACAGCATCTTTTGTTATATTTTTACCAGTGACTTGGAATAACCAGCCAGCTTTGGCGTTGAACAGGAAACTTAATAATCCATAAATTTTTGTATGTATATATTTAATTTATGTTCTGTTCATATATCAGGGAAAACTATATTAGTTATGGCTTCCTTCCTGGTGGAAGGTTAGAATGCACCATCTGTGACACTCCAGTTATAGACATGATCGGATTCATT
>JAWLRI010001063.1:4956745-4999267 GCA_034781795.1 Crypturellus tataupa
TCCGTCCGTCCTTCCGTCCTTCCGTCCTTCCTTCCTTCCTTCCTTCCTTGCTTCCTTCCTTCCTTCCTTCCTTCTTCCTTTGCTCGCTCCCTCCCTCCCTTTCCTCATTTCCTTCCCTCATTTCCTTCCCTCCTTTCCTTCTCTCTTTCTCTCTTTTTCTTTTCTTTTTTTCTTCCAAAGTAGAATTGTCCTCAGATTCAAAATTTAGAACATTATTGGTCTGAAAATATTAAAAAAAAAAAAAAAACAGTGTTTCTTTTATGAAACATTTTTCTCTCTTTTTTTCTATTTCAAAATTGTGGGATTTTTTTCAAAGAAATCATCTGTTAAGGTAAAAGTTCATTTTAGGTAGCAAAAATATTTTATCCAAAATGTTTCCTGAAATACACAAACACTAAGTATGGGATTTTTGTAAAATATACTTTCTTTGTTTATTTGCTGCACCTAGCTCACCATCAGCTATATTGAAACACTGATGCCCACCAGCGAACGCCAAAAGCACCTGATGCGCCAGTACTGCTTTACATGTGACTGTCTTCTCTGCCAGAATCAGGACAAGGTAGGTTGAGTTCAGAAATTCCTTGCTAGCAAAACAGAATTTTCCAAGGCCTGTCAGCAACTTCCTTTCCTGTAAGTAGTAATTATCTTTTGCTACTAACTGAATGGCCAGAAAACAGCAGCAAATGACTTCTGCCCTCAGTGCTGTTTATGTTACCATGAAAGACAAGTGTAAAGGGAAGGAAAGCAGGAAATGTAGGCCACATGATAAGCAGATTTTCATGCTAAAATGTGCATTGTTCTTAGAGCTAGGAGTGTTTTCTATCACACGATGTGGTTCAGATCAGTTTGAGACCCAGGGATATCAGAAACTGAGAGTTAACATAACTTTAATTTTTTTTTTTTTATTCAAAAGAAAAACCCTGCAACTTAAATCAAAACCACTTGTCTGGTGCTATAGGAAGGCTATATTTATACACACAGAAATGTTAAATTCACCAGGCAAACACCTGCATCAATAAATTTTCTAGAATTACTAACCACATTCAGCATCTGTTAGAGTTATCCTGTAGCCAGGGTGGTGAAACTCTTTGGACAACTATTTGTAGCTTCTATGTTCTGTTTCACAAGCTCATGGTGCAGGAGGTCAATAGTTGGAGTAGACTGAAATTCTGTTCAACATGACCTTTTACTAGGATTCAGTTCTCAGACTGGGTTAAGTAGGTTCTGGTTGGCTTCCTATTTCTGTGGTCTGGCTATATGATAATTCTGGTTCCAAGCTTGATTGGAGATCAAATGGAATATGTAAAAAAAGGCTGTCTGTAGCACTGTATCTACTTTGTCTCTGTAGTTACATGTACATTTTTTTTCGTAAATGCCTTTTTTACTAGTGAGTCACAAGCCATAGCTAAATTTGTTCCCAATAGATCGGAGAAGCTATGATAGAAACTAATGAACATGTGATTGCAAGGAGCATAGTGTGACTCATAAAGTAATTGCTGTACAGCAAAATGCAATAAAAATTCAACTTTAAACTCAGATAACTATATTCTTGGGATAGGACAGTTGTCTGAGTGTCTAGTTGTGCTAAAGCCAGGGCAAAGCCATTAAATACATAATGTATCCTTTGATATATCAATAAGTAGTTCAAAAAGAGACCTCAGAAGAAATTCTGGCTTATGGCATAGTGCTGAATTACTTCCTATTCATGTGTAGAAGTTGATGGCATTCTGAGCCTGATACAAAGGTGCTGTAATACTATTCAGAGGCAGTAAAGAATAGCAAAGACCTCTGTCTTTATTTTAAGTATGCTCAGTCAAGTACCATGAAATCTCAGGTTAAAGCGTACACTCTGCTGTGAGAGTCAACATGCTCTATCAACAAATATTGTAGTGGAGCTGTGTATGCATGGATGTATGAATATACTGATGTCAGGAATGGATTAGAATTCTTTTTTTCTCTTCAAAGTTATTAGCTATACTTTTAAGTTCAACTTCCAGATTTTTTTTTCCAAAATTCCCTGTAAGAAAGACATTTCAAAGTGTTTGGAAAGCTCCTCCTAGTTGCGTTCTGCAATGCTCTCATGTTTCCTTACTGTTACCATGTAAAAATATCTGGGAGGGACGAAGAACCTCATGTCACTGTTGTCCGTTGATGCCTATGAAACTTTCTCCTCAGCTCAGATCTAAGAAAATTAGATATAATCTGTAGCAGTCTTTATACTGGTACAGATTTACCTAAATCTGCCTTGTGGCCAATTTAATAAATATAACTGTGTACATGATTAATGTGGAAACATACGTATTTTTATAGCATTCATCTCAGTCACTGTTGGTAAACCAGGATGGAAGGAAGAGGGTATTGGGGAAAATTCTGGTTTCTGTTTGTTTTCTTTTGTTTTACATTACCGAATGTCTGGATTTAGCTATTTAAAAGTTATTGATTGCTATCTTTATCAATAAGATCCCTTCTGAAATAACCCTGATATCAAGAAAGATTTTCAGGACATCTTGAAAGTCATTAAAAAGCAAAATCTTTAGCAAAATAAGAGGTAACTGCTGTCAGGTACATTCCCATGTAACAACGTTGTTTTGTAAATATGATAGACTGGACTACAGCAATCTACTTCATAAATGTTTCTCATGGATAAAAATGCAAATTCCAATTTGGTTAAGGAATGCTTTATGTTTTCAAGTCTTGCATGTCTTTTGTCTCCTGTAATTGTCTCCGCCTAAAAGCAAGATTTTGTTTTAGCAAGCAGTTATGGAGATTGTAACTTGTTGTTATTCCCGAGCTCCAGTCCTGCTGAGCGTGGAGGTTGATTACTGAGCACCTTTCAGGAACCAGTGAAAGCAGAGGAATCGTTCCTCAGAGGCACAGACAACTTACATCATAACTGCGTGCCAAGTCATTCTCATTGCCACACTGCAGTGCTGGCCAGTCACTTTCTACAAGGGGTCCAGCAGCTGTAGTTTGCTGGTTTGTCAAGGGAAGAGTAACATGTGCTAACGTACCATAACTTACGTGCTAACATAACATAAAGTGGATTAGGTAAAATTAAGGTGATCCTTACAGCAGTACAGTAACTTCCAAAGTAGCTGGCACTAACTACAGTCTAACGAATAATTGTAATTGATTTTGGCCCAAGATGAAAAATAGTTCAGTAAGTGAAACAGGACAAAAAGACTTCTCTGTAAAACTCACTAAGAGAATGTTTGCTGACTGTCAGTTATTGCTACCGTAATGCCTTCAGTTCATTGTATCTCTGACAGCTTTTTTTTGTTCCAGACATTTTAAGATCAATCTCCACTATAATTCGGAAGCGTATTCCTTCCTAAAAGCTGAACTCTTGGCACTGCATTACCATTCCAGCACATAAAAGCTCCTTACATTAATTATAATTAAAGATGGGATTACACTGATGACAAACATTTTAAATGGAGAACAGTTTTTCCACTGTCAAAAGCCAAAGTATTGTTCATGTTCCACATTTTCAGCCAAGAATTTCAGGGAGATTTGTGCTTATAGAATCAATTTGCTATGAGTCGTCTTTCTCATTTGAAGCCAAGAATTAGTATTTTAGTCTAGCTTGGTTTTTGGAAAGCTTTCATTTAACACAAGGTCATAAGCAATGGATTTGAACCCGAATCAGTCTTATATTTGGCCAGTGTTTGATAGTTGCCAAAGCTAATAATAGCATAATGCCAACAAGTAATTTATTCTTTTAATCAGTTTATTGCTTTGCTTAGTACTCACTTATATAGAGTTTTAATAGGGAACATCACAAGTCCAGTTTCTAACTCAAGGACTCTCAGAATTAGGCCATCTGAACAGGCAGCCAAGCCATCTACATGCAAATATCACCTGCAATCTTTCGGCTGATACTGAGTTTCTCTACATTGGTTAACACTTTATATAAAGCTGCTGAATATGATCCTGAACCTACTAGAAGTTTTGGCATTGTTTTTTTCAGTCATAGGGAACAACACAACCAGATTTGTTGATCAAATGTAAACAATCTATTTGATCATGTCTATTGCTAGAGCATAATTCTCTGCATATGTCTGTAGCTGACTTGCCTCCTTGAGGTTTCTGATGTCAGAAGATGTCCTTGCAGGTGTCCAAGAATAGAATTTATTCAATGTCTGCACCTTTGATCTTTATGTTTGATGTCAGCAATTTCATCGAAGAACATGTGCTTAAATCACAGAGGCAGTGTTACATGGAGATTATTATTATTGATTGCTCTTGTGGATTAGTATGTAAAGACTTGCGTGAATTCACTACTGTTCCTACAGAAATATCATCCTCTCTCAGGGAGCCTGTATTTAGAACACACAGGAAATATAAAATGCTGTGTTAAAAAGTGCTTTTCTAAATTGCTGAGTTGTAATGTTCCAGAAGAAACCCACCAGTACTCCAGCATAAGATGTAACATCCCAGGATCAAACTTGGTCATATTTAATCCACCCACCCTTTCAACCCAACATTAGTATCATAAAAGCCAATAGCAGTAATTAGGAGCCCATTGGGATACAATGTTTATTCTTTTCATGGGTGATTGGCTGATTAGCAGTTCCTTCATTTAGTAATGAAATAAACCCTGGATCTGTTCCTGAAATCCAACAATCAATCAAGTCTTTTGTTCCTTTTCAGGGGATTTTACACTCTGGAGACATTTGCACATAGCCAGAAACAGAGGGGTTTTTGTTTATTTGTTTACTTGTTTGTTTGTTTGTGCCAGAACATGCTGCTGAAAATCAAGGCAACCCTTTCTAATTTCTGGGTGCTCTTGTTCATTCAGCAAAGGAATCCACTCCTCTGCCTCTCAGAGGTCTCATGTGACTTCTGAGTCTTCTTCCATCTTTCAGCTTTATATATATTTTTCCCATCAAAGGACAGTCCCACAGGCAGTGTCAGACTGTAACGAATGGACTGTGATCATTTTACCACAACAATTTACCTTTCCCAATTGGGGGGAGACTTCCTCATGGTGCTCTGGTCACAACTCAGTTGTGACAACCTACTTGAGTTGTCAAAGGTCACCGAAAAGATACCGCTGTTCATATAAGTGGACTGGAGTCCAGAGCTATATGCAGATTCCCTTCCTCCTTAGGGAAACCACTATTAATCTGGGCCAGCAGTTTTGTGTTTTTTGAGCTGAAGTAGGAGCTGGAGTATGATGCTCTCCTAGGAGTCCAACCTTCCATTCATTCAAGAGTAGTGAGATCTCAGTCCTTTCAGACCCAGCCTTTTGAGAGGAAATGTAAATCTTCTGTTAATCAGAAACATTTTTTTTTACAGAGGGAGTAGAGCTTGCTTCCATCGCTGTTTCAGACTGTTGTGGATATATCTTAGCTCCCTGCCAGCAATCTTCCTCCTTTCCAACTCCAACTTCCTTGGAATTGTTGTTAGAATTAATTTCATTTGTTATGATTTCTTTTTTTTTTTAGATGGTATTTGTTCTGTGATGAATTTATTCTGTTCAGTATTTGTTCTGTGCTGAATGTTACACAAAAATAAGAAGTCTCTCTATGGATTAGCACTCCATCATAAACATAATGGAAGATAGACCATGCTGTGAGAAATGGCAGTAATCTAAAACATAGATCTAGATCTGACTAAACATTTTCCACACACCTTTTCCTGTAGTGATCATAGGGAAGACAAGTTCACAGATTTTATCCAAAGGGACTCTGAAGCCAGTGTTTGTTTTACCAGATTTTCAGTCTCATATATTCAGATGCTCTGTTTAAATTATCAAGTTTCTATGTTTGATAGTGACATGAGAAATTAATTTTGTTTAAGGAAGGCCTCAATGAACAGTCTGTAGTAGTCCAGAAAACAGGTGAATTTTGAAGAAATGTTGGTACAACAAGCTACCTGAAGGGCTTTCTTGAATGTTTAGGTTCCCTAAAAAGGCATTTCCACAATGAATTTTGAGGTGGCCTGTGTCAATTCTCTGTCACTGAGGTTGCTGTAGGGTCTGGTGTATGTAAGCTTTTCAAGGTGGTGTCTAATATCAGTAAGATTTAAATTAATTTCAAGTTGGAATGGCTTCTCAATTCTTTTATGAATCACTTAATGCTCTGCAGAACTGTGCAGTATGTTCTTTCTGTACTGTCTTGTTGCCTCTCAAAAACTGAAATTGCTGTCCAATTTATTTTTTCCGTTTATTTGCTAAGAATAAGTCTTTTCTTTCTCTTTGTTATTACACATTATTTGTCTGTATTCTGAAACCTCAGTCAAAAAGTCAAGAAATCGAGGACATTTCATCCTTAAAATATATGAAAGTCAAGGACTTCAGACCTTTTAATCTTTCTCTTTCAGTGAAATCAGTAAGAGAGGATAAAATTTCCAATTTGCTGCAGCAAATAGATGTTTGGTTGGGAAAGCTGGTTTGGGACATTTTTTCCAGGTGTTAGCAAAACAAAAGCACATGTCTTTCTTTGGATCTGTCATTTGCTGTAATCCCTAGCAAATCAAAGAATTCCAAGAATCATTTTGATAGGTATTTTAAGTGAAAATGAAACATGGATAAAAAAATAGCAGAGGAAAAGTAACACAGTTTTTATTAAATCCCATGAACTAGGAAGCATCCATGGACTTAAAATATCTTAGATCTTGATTCAGATCCTGACTAGTTCATTTAGAAAAAGTGAAGTTGTAACATTAAACTGCAAACTTGTGTGACAGATTTAGGCTTTGGAATTAAAGCTTAGACTTAGACTTGGAATCAAAAATCTCTCTTCTTGAAGTTTGCCCACTTTGGACAAAATAGAGTGAGAATGACTTTTTTTCTTTTCAGTTACTAAGCCCTCCCTGTGTGGTAAGAGGACCACAAGACTCTCTCAATCAGGTCATCAGGTCTTCAGTCAGTGAACGAGATGCAAGTAGTTTAAGACAGGTACAATTTACAGTATCTGCTATTTAGATTTCTACTCTGAATTAGGTAGAGATAGGAATTGAATTTTTGTCCCCAGGTCAATATTGTAAATATTGGGTTATGAAGTTAAAAAAAAAAAGAGGAGGGAGATAAAGTGAATGGAAATACTTCTTTCTCGTCAGTTCTGTAGCAGTAAGCTAAATCATTTGTGACAAGGAAGGAATGGCTAAACACACAGCCACTGGAGATAACTTATGCAATTAAACCACCAAAGCAGGTGTTACGGTATATGGGCTGATCACAACAGTTGGCTCACTATTTTGTCTCCTGCGGGTTGCAGTTTACTCTCCTGCAAGACTCTTAGATCTTTGAGGCAAGTACTCTCTTTACTTGTACAGGATCTAAAAACCTGCAAATCAGTAGGACTGCAATACTGTCGGAATTATAAATAATAGCTACAGCAATAGCTACAAACACTCTGGGATAATCAACATGGAGAAAAAAAGTAACACGAAAAAGCACTCTTTATCAGCAAATTTCTGAGTAAACATAGTACACATATATATAGCAAGCATCACAATTAAAATGGGATGTTGTTAAAATGATATTTAGATATTGTGTTTCAGTCATTGGAAAGGTTATACTTAAACTGTAGCTGAAAGAAAACAATGTTATTTGTTGCTGCCTAAATCAGACATCTTTGCAAATTGGTAATCTACTCATCTATAGAACAAACTAATACATGTCAGAGCTCTTAAATTGCCAATCCAATTTTCATTTCTTTTAATTATGATAGAGTTAGCGTACATTTTAAACAGTGGTACCCTGAGGCAAACTGTTTGTGTTACGGGAGAACATCACAGCTGAGATATCTAGCTTTAGACACTGATTTGTGAATATATTGTTGGGTCAAAAGAGATTGGGATTGGAGGAGATGTTTGTAAGCCTCCAGCTAGAAGAGGCGTGGAATACAGATTAGGTACACTTGGAAGGAAGAAGCAAAATAAAAGAGACAATAGGAAAGTATATAGAGAGAAATTAAGAGAATATCATCATCTCTATCTGTCCATAAGTCCATGATACTTGTTTTGTGATTTTCGGCAAGCAATGTACAACCTTGTTACATATCATCATTGATAAAATAGGCATGAAAATATGCATTATACAAGTAATGCTAAAAAGGTTATTCTTTAGAATGTTGTAGCATGAAACACGTGACAAAGATTCAAAATATTATTTTTTTCAATGCCATATTCTGGAAGTTCATCTTTCCATGTAGGCTTCTTGTTTACATGAAGAAAGATGGCATCCCTGTCAGCTTTTAGAAGTTCCTTCCAGCCATATGGTCTCAACTTTTAAGTTTCATATTAATTTTCAAAAAGTGATAGATTGCTTGATTGAGAACCCTGTGACAAAGTCAGCAGGTATCATGACTTCATTCTAATTTCCTTTTGACAATACAATCTTTCAAGGTTTGGGGCTCACGCTGAGTTTGTGAGAAGCACCACAGATTGGGAAAGGCAAAATCAGAGTCTAAATCAATTCCCTTCTTTAACTAATATCCTCCAAGGTCTACTAAAGTGAGTATGAGCTCATTTGAACAGCAAGGAGGTCTGTAACTTTTAAGATAGTGAAACTGCAGACTGGCTGCTTTGGAGTGAAATATTGCTATGGTAAGCAATGTGCTATATCAATTTCTTGCCAATAATTTAATTAATATCTTAGCAAGGCAGCAACTAAAACTGTAGTTTATAAATTATACACATATAAGCTTTATTTTAAGCCACAAATCGGAACATTTTGTTGTTTAAAGGCAGCAGGCTGAAAACTCCAGCCATGTGAGTTACAGCAGAGGCATGTGTAAATTGCTGACCCATTGCAGGATCGCCTGCTATTTTCCACAAGATTGCTCAGTGGAATTGTATTACCAAGGCTATTGATTGCAGAATGATTTGAATTGGAAAGTGTAGAAAAGTGTATCCTTGTCTGAGTCTGTGCTGACAAGCTTTGGATATGTATTAAAGTTTCTGCACTTCTTGACAGCTTTTAATCTCGTAATATTTTTGATGCAAAAATATTACATTAAGAATGCATCATTCCAGAGCACAAAAGTAATTCCTCTGAGTTGTGAGAGCTTTTGATAGGATTCTATAGATTGATACTATTCCAGAGGTTGGAGAAACGCCTCAGGAAGTTACCTGGTACAGGCCCCCTGCTCAAGCATGACTAGCTAGAGCAGGTTGCCTTAGACCATTTCCAGTTGAATATCTTCAAGATTGGAGACTCCTCACTCTCCTACCCATGTAGTTGTTTGTAAGAGCTCTAACCATAAGAAATGAAATCAGCCTTCTTAAATTCGTGATTTTTAAAAGATTGAAGACTGGTCAGTATTTTTTAAGCCAATCTTTCCTTTGTCATTGAATATTCAAGCAACCTCCTAGTGAGTTATATGGTCAATCTTATCTGCCCTCCAGGAATTACAACTTTAACATTTGAGATTTGTCAAATGTTTTTATGTACAGAGTAGATAGATCAACTGATAGGATCATGTTGTGTGTGCTGTTCTAAAGCTTAAATTCCCTGAATTTTATATCCATTCTTTCAGAAAACAGTATGCTCCAGTAAACATAGTCATTGTTTATTTTCAGTTTACATTAGAAAACATAATTACTGTAGCTCCTGCTATGGCCTGCATTATATATCATGCATTAAAATATTAAATTGTTTTGATATTAGTGTTAAAAATAAATGTCATGTCAGTATATCTTCAGTTAAAACCAGTCATTGGATGGGCATAAGTTTTTCAAAGCACTATAGCATAAATTGACCTGAGATACACAAATAACTGTACCATTTGTTTAGTGAAGTGTTTAGACATCTACATAGTACTAACTTCAGTGGGATTTATTCATGCATTTAAACTCAAGTACATGTTTTAAGTGTGCTGATAAAGGTGGATTGGATTATGCCTTTGATTGCATAAGTTCTCTGAGGAATTCAGACCTATGTGTCTCTTCTGAGCTGCCAAATCTCCTCATGGCTCTCTGTCTTCACAGGTTCCAGACTTAAGAACAAAGATTGATTTAAATTTATGGTTTCTAGTTTAGCTGATAAGAGGAACCTAGAGATTGCCTTGACAGATAGGTCGCACTAGGACAGTCTGAAGTACCAACCACGTCGTTGCTAAGGACTAGGCTGAACAGTATCCTTCCTCTGGTAACCAAATTACCCATAGTTTTGGGAGGAATGAGACTGGAAATTACAGCGCAATTACAAACATGCCAAGGGTCTGGCAAAAGGCCTTATTTCTCTGATGCTAAGCTGTAAATACTCTCCCTTGCTTTCCTTCCATTTCCCCATCCTCTGGCTTTTTGTGAGTTGATAACTAGCAACCTCTATTTACTGTTCTTCTCTGGTCCAATCAAATTTTATATCATTTGTAACCTATGCAGCTTTGGCAGAATTTCTATAGTCAACTCTGAAGTTCTGACGTTAGGAGGTCTGCACCAGCAGTGCTATCCCAAACACACAGGTTGATTCTGTTGCTAATGGAATCACCAAAACTTCCATAGCTGTCACTGGGACCAGGCATTTGGGTCTTGAACCCACTAAGTGCTGGGCATCCCTCAGGAGCTCGAGTGGTGTGGAAGATGTCAGGGATGCCACAGAGTTGAGCTGTGTGTGATTCTGTAAAAGGATATGGACAATTAGGAGACCTGGTAGTCCATGCATGATTATAACTCCTGTTTCCTCAAAAGGAAGAGTAGTGTATAAGGGCCGTATTTTAAAAATAAACCCATGCAGGAAATATGTCGGTCAGCAGTCAGAATAACTAGCACTTAACTTCAGAATGTGTTAAATTCATGTGCCTTTCACTTGAAGTCTCCGGGTGCAGGCAAGATGCTATTTTAATATTTAGGTGTGTGAGCCTCATATGATGTATTATATATCATATATACTCTGACAGATCTCTTGAGATATTATCTTGTTTTCTTGCTGGGTAACCTATTATCACTGTATGCTGCTTTTTGAGAGAGGAAATACTACCCATAATATTTTTGCCTTACATTTTTTTGCAAAGTATATACATAAACCAGAAAAGCTTTATAGTAACATTTGATCTGTGAGCATTTATGGTATTAAGAAAAACAGTTGATGTGTGACAAAAAACTCTGGGCTTTTTTGGTGTCTTTTGTCTTATCCTTAATATAGTGATTTACACATGTATCACTCTGAAGATTGATCTGACTACAGGCTTAAACATGTAATCACTGTAAACATCAGTTGTACATAATGTGTATGTAATAACGCTATTTCTATAGTATCCAGCCTTCCCATCGATGAATTGGAAGTAATTAGAAAATCATTGCCAGAAAAATTTGTGGATGACATAGAACAATAAGTGTTTATGAAGACAAGTAAATTGTACTGAAATTAATTAGTAAATTAGATCTATTGAAAAAAGTAATAATAAAAAACTTGCAAAAGTAGAATACACACTGCACATCTGAAACAGGGACCTACAACTGTGATTTATTCCATCAAACCTCAGACAACCGCAGTATAAATGTCTCCGTCAGTTACTGTAGACTTCCTTAATAGATAATGGAGAAGAACAGATGCTTTTCAACTGCTGTTCCTCTGACATACTTTAGAAATCTGCTTTAAGATAAGGTAAGTTGGACCCTGAGAGTTCCTAGTTGAATGGCTAAGAAGAGGAGTTGTTAGTAGGAAGAGGCATGCCTTTTTCCCTTGATACAGAACATTTGTGAGATATAAATGTGAGATGTTTATTAAATGTATTTGGTAATCTTATTTTTGTCTTTGTTAAAAACATCTATTTAAATAGAGTTCTTATAGTTGTTTTTGATACCTCTTTTTATGTGTTCCGAGTAAACATAATCACATTATAACTAAGCTAGGCAATATTAACAGAAGGGTATTCAGAATACCTGATGCAGGTGGTTGTCCTTCTGCACTGATTTTACACAGGCTTTGGGGAAACTTTCATCTTGATTTAATTGCTTAAGTACTTAAATGTGAATGGTGTGGATGTTTGTTAAATTTCAAATTATCAGTACAATTTAGAATATTACGAGTCTGTGCAGGTCACATAACCTTCCAGACACCAGAGTCAGTAAACCATGAAGATAAGTGCTATATGAGCAGCTGATATCAATAGGTAAGGTAATGTAGCCTGTCTAATACTGAACAGGGTATGCAATATGGCATGCAACTGCAGTGTAGGTTATTTTACTTGCAAATTCAATAATGCAAAGTGCTAATTCAACTTCTTCAGAAGCAGGGTTCACACCCTCCTCCTAGTCTTATGGGGATCACTAAGTTGATTTATCTACAGGCAAAGTTGCATCAGAAGGACCTGGCATCTGCCACATGCACCAACCTCAGAGCCATTTGACAGGAAACACAGGGTTTTTCTCAGCTAGCTGGTGAGGACAACCTTGTGCAGGTTGGAAAGGATGGTTGCATTGGTATTTATGGAGCTGACGTGATTTGTCACAGTGGGAGGCAGGGGAGAGCTTTGGATACTTTAGAAGTCGGAAGTGAATCTCCGAGCATGTTAGTTCATTAGGCTTCTGTGCATTGGTCATTTCTCTTAATTGTCTAATTCAAATTCAAGGTTGAAGTGAGTGAAATCCTAAGGTGAAGGACTGTAGCTCTTGTGGTAAGAGATGAGTTAGATTCTTAAAACTTAATCCAGAGTACAAATACAAAGATAACGGAGGTCTCAATATGGAGACCTATCAAAATTTCTTTCACAATCTGCTGTACTTACCAGTGAGTATGTTTGTCTTCAGCTATACGGTCTTCTGTCGCAGTCTGCTATCCTATCCCACCATTGAGTCTTCAACATTAAATACCGTTTCTCTATGGAAACTAGAAATACTGAAAATGTTTTAGAAGGTGTGACCTCAGGTATATCAGGAAACCCGCTGAAACATGTGTTTCCCGTGCTGTGCCTGTAACTGCACACACTGTGACTGTCAGACGTGTACCAGCTCCTGCGGCTTCTGAAGCACTCATGTCACAAACTCGATTTAGTGACAGTATAGCAGCTTCTCTATCACATTCTCCTACCAGCATTTTTCCTCATTTTTTTTAAATTAAAGCTAAGCAAGAGATGCAATATCATCTGTTCATGTTTTCCTCTTACAGCAAAGTATAAAGCAATGAGTTAATGGGTTTGCTAGAAACCTACTTTCAGTGGCTGCTACACTATTAAATAGAATTAGAAATAGAAAATTGTTAACATATGCTTTAAGAGCATAATATATCAGCAAGCTATTTTAAAATGTCATGCCCTTATCTAAATGTATCTGAGCTCTTTTGAAACCTCCTTCAAGCAAAACCTAAGAAATGCTCTTTTGATTTGAACTGAGCGGTTTGATCAGAATTCTTCTTTTGTATGTTTTACAGGTGTAGTTGACACCGAAATTGTCAGAAATTAAGCAGATCACAAAGCCGTGGTCAGCTCTTTATGTGAAATGTTCAGTATTTGAGATAGCCCTAACAAATTGTTAAAATATGATACTCCAGAAAATGATGTTTTTAAGACAATTTCAAAGCTTTCTGAAATACAAGAACAGAATTATATGCCAAAGAGAAGACTGTTGTTCATAGATTTTGTGTCCAAAGGAACCATTACGATCATTCAGAGTGATGTTTCTGTCTTGTTCAAAATCATCTCTTCTTATACTAAACATTAAACCTCTAATTTCTTCATGAGCTACAGTTTGCAGGCTTTTATAGTTATAAAACTAACATATGCTGGTGTTTAAATTACATAGCCATATTTCATTTTGTATTTAGAACAGAAGATACTGGGCATAGGTACATTTTTACCTTGTTTTTTACTGTACTTACTCTTATAGAGCTTTGCATATTTTTGTCTTTATGGGTCTGGACACCTGAAAACTGGAAATGAGCATGAAGCAAAGATGTCCTTGGGCCTGCTTGTGGTAGGAAAGGGAAGGAGAAAGAGTTAATTATTGTTTGGAGTTTTCGGTCCCCAATTCTCCGTTTTGTGGAGGGAAAAGTGACTCTGTACATTGTATGTAAACTCACTTTAAATGAATAGGTAGGGAGCACTTTTATGAAAGGAGTCAGAGAAGAAGAGAAGGGAAACAAAAGAGTAGAGCATGGGAGAAGGGAAACATATTTGTATTGTGAAAATTCACTCCTTTCTAAGGAGAGGATCTGAGATATGTATCTATGTATGTTCTGGACACAAGAATAGCAAAATGGACAAGGGAAATAACTCATTCTTATGAGCAAAGTGGGAGAAAAGGAAGAAGAGGAGGTGGAACAGATGATTCACTTTCAAAGACTTTTTTTCTATGGTCACTGATGTCTAGCTATCTCAGGAGAAGGTACTTTTATCATAAATCTTCCTATCACTTAAAACCAGAAGCACAGAACATTTTAAATCCGATGACCATACAAATAGATTTTAATCATCCTTAAAATTGCTCTCAATTTCTCTTATTTCACTTTCTTTCTTTTATTATATGTGGTTATAGCTTCATTTTTACCAGTGTGACTAATGAAACCTAAACTGTGGCAAACCGTGTCATATTTAAAGCAACTGTTGACATTTAGTGGTGTCTTGTGTACCACAGACTATTTTCATGAGCATTTACAGGATGTGCTGAACAGAGCTAATCACGTCCTTTCGCAAGCTCTTTAAATGCAGGTTGGAATGCGTATCTACAAGTTTAAGACTTCCATTTTCCACAGTTGCTCATGAGCATAACTAGGTATAAAGGCTGGATAAATTCTGACAGAAAAAAAATCTTTTTGATTTACAAGCTGAGTAGAAAATACGATATTCAGGCAAATGCATTAAAAAAGTTGTCTAAGGATTCCTCCCTAATCTAAAGGAGGAAAGATGTTTCTTGATACGGCCAGAATGTTTGCCTTACATAATATTTTGCATTTGTCCATTCTGAAAGGCCAAACAGGTTTCAATTTTTTGTTTACTGGAATTATATAGGTGAGCCTTTGTACTTTATATACCTCAAATAATTACAAGAAAACTTGAAAGTATGCAGCATCCTCCTTTTGGTAGGTGCCAGGTGTGAAGAGTCTAGGGTATAGCTTGTTTTACTTGAAGAACCAAATATAACACTGGGAATTGTGTTGCATTAAAAGGACTGCTGCAGTGGGTGGAGTTGTAGACACCGATCTCCCGAAGTCTGTAGGTGCTCATTTACCTTGTGTGTCACAGCGTGGACTACAGCATACTTCCCTAGATGAAGGGGACCACAGTGGCAGATATCACCTAAGGGATTCAAAGCTTGGGATAGCTGAGCAGTCCCAGCAACTTCAGTCTTTTGGAAGGATAGGTTATTTCCAGAAAGCTTCAGTGTAAAGGTGGTGAGTCTCCAGATATGTTTCAGCAAGAAAGCTGCAGCAGCAACTGCCTTGGGATTGAAAGAATGGAGAGCTGCAATTGAAATGTCATTGTTATATCTTAACTCACCTTTTATGAGACAAGTGCCCCCTGTATGTGTTTGGAGAGAGCAGAGTGAGGAACTGGATAGCAGGGTGCTGGGATCATCTTCTACCTGGAATAATTGCTAAGAATAAATCTCAGCATTACTTTTGTCTTTCCTCATGCACTAAACGGTGGGTCCAGCAAGCACATCCAGTGATGCTTCTGCATCCAATGGACTGTACCTGTCTTATTTAATATTGCTATGGAAAAGTATGTGTTCCAGCTCTCTGTTCTGCTTCCCTAGCAAACTCTCATCACCTTGTCTCTCACTTCTCTCTAGCACGTCTCAGTGTGTGAAACTTGAGTTGTAAAACATACCAGTTTGAGCCATCAGAAGATTGTCATGCATTTATGTGACTAGATTATGTAGACTAGCTAATGCAGACTAAGCAACAAATATTTGTTGCTTGAAAAAATAAATTCTCATGTTTAGTGCTGATGTTAGCAATAGAGGAAATAATTAAACATCACACCAAATCATTAGTCATGTCACTAAATCTTCCTTCTTGTTCAAAAGCCCCTTTCGTTCCTTCAGGAAGGGTTCTTTCTCTCCTTCTGCAGATGGGGAAAAAAATAAAGGCTCTTACTTTATAGCTGACAGCTCTGCACACCTGGAGATTTGACTGTGAACATGTTCTGAGAAGAGCTGCTTTGAATGGATGTTACTTTGTGGAAAGTTAAATCTCCCATAGCTGTTATTGCCATGCTCTTAGATTACATTAAAATTTGGCATAATTATTAATCATCAAGTATTTTCATAGTTCCAACTCTAACGCAGCTTTGTATTTTTAGCTGGCTTAGTCAAATCACATGGCTGTGACTTTCAAATCATTGTCCAAGTGAGAGACACAACTTGGAAAAATATTATTAGCCTGGAGGGCAGAAGTCTTCTCAGTGACACTTTTCCCTGGTCATTTTGCAGTCTCACCTTGACTGTTCTGAAACAGCATTTCATGAACTCGAGTGTTTAGAAAAGAACAGGACTTCTTTGGTGTACGAAATCTGATGAAAGAGTGTAGTAGATGTGTAAAAGGCCAGCTAACCATGGCTTTTGGTTCTTGCATATACCAATCCCCCAAATGCCTGATCTTGAAAACACAGAAAACCTCTCATTGAAGCCTGTGTCTTAAATCCTTCTCAGGCCTGGGCATCTTGCCGAGCTTCCTCCATCCTAAAGTCTCTTGCAAAAGGGATAAATGCCATGAATCCACAGGGGATTGGGAGATTATCTGTCCAGTAGACACTTCTATTTTCCACCTAATACAACACCAGTGATCACTTAACCCTGTGTACTAGTGTAGAGACTTGAAGAAACCCCAACCCTGCTCTGCTTTGTGCTCCTAAGGAAGTGCCAGAAGAGCATGGAAAGCAACCCAAAGGATGGCACAAGAAAGCGTGAGATTAATCCTGTGTCAATGACAGCCTTAACCTGATTCATCTGTCAGTCCGACTGTGTATAAAATAAGTCCTAATGATAGTTTGCATCAATTAAGGGACTGTGACTTGTGTAGTTTTTTCCTTTCATGGTATGTCTGTCCTAATTCCCTTGCTTCTCAGTTTTAGTTGTAAGATTTACTAAATATTTACAGGAATACTCAGAAAGGTATTTAGGACAGTGAGAAAAGACAACTTAACAGAATTGTTCTTTTTCCTGTGCTCCTTAAACCTAGAATTTCACAGACATCATTATTAATATTTTACAGACCAGTTATATTTTTGATAAATTAGTGCAGCAACACTGCATAGGTTTTCTAGAAACAGATTGTTACAGACTAATAGGCTGAGTTCAGCTTCCAGGAAGTGATGTAGTTTTCTAAAATTAGGGAAAGTTACACTGCAGATAACACATTCAGTGTAAGTCTATTACAAATCTATGATAAGACTAGGTGTGTATTAGGTGGGCTGATAAAATTTCTGGAGTATGAGCTTGTTTCTTCTAACATTCACCTTATGCCTTCTGGTGACAAATTCAGCAATGCACAAGATTATTTCCAGGTGAGCTTTTTGATTAGAGGCCTGATTGTATGGAAGGTACATGCAAAATGCACAAGGGTCAGGCTGCCTGCCTTGGTATGTTGTGCAGAGCGGTGGGATAGCAGAGAAAAATCTGGATTTAATCATCCCAGGGAAATGCAGGGGCTCTTTTACGTGCAGATGGAAAAAAACACAATTGCAAATTACATGTGATAGTGCTGGCTCTCTCTCTAAATAACTTTCTGCTTCAAATTTGGGATAAGTAAGAAGCAATGGAATAAGAAAAGTATATATTTCAAAGCAGATACAGATTATAGGCTACAGATTATGTAGGGTTTTTAATAGGATTAGTTTTGTGATACCCACTAAGCATCTGTTTGTTGCAAAGTGCTTGGTTAGATGACGACAACACACCTTTTCTGTTAATCTCCCCACCCCCACCCAGCCTGAAGGCTGATTTTTTTTTTAAGATTGTATTTAAAATATTTCTGAAATAATTTGCTCTTACATAACTCTTTTGAGAGTAGCAGAGCATTTTACAAAGACGGAGAGAGATAATGAACACAGTGTCTTAAAGGCCAGATTTTAAAAGGTATTTAAGTGCTTGTAGCAATGGAAATTGCAAATCTAGATGCTTTTGAAAATCCCTCGAGATGCTTTGCTGTGTCTGTAGCTGCTTTAATAAATTTGTTCCAAGTGGTTTGCCTCAGGTGCAGTTAGTTACTGCTAGAAAGCTGAAAAGAGAAACTGTTTCACTTACTACTGAAACCATTAATCATTTTTACCTTCATTATGACAAAGTGATAAGAAAATATAATTGTTTGAATAGTCAAATGGAATAGGGAAGAAATAACGATAAATTATGAAACAAAACATAAGTTCAGCTTTTTTGGAGTGGTAGAGTTCTCCTATAAGCTCGTGCTTAGAACTGTAATGAATGAAGGTAGACTTCTGCTTGTAAAGTCCTTATCATCAGTATATTGCTAATCAAAATCGTTTGCTAAATCCTTTCTACAAGGTGGTTGTGAGTCTGTGAAGTATTAGGTTGCAGTCCTTTGAGAGAATTTCATTTACTCAGTCTGTATCTGTAATAAGAAGTCACATGCTGCTGTTCCTCTGTTCCAGAGATCATAATTCTTTCTATAGACTTAATATCTTGTTCCAGAATTTAATATATTAAAGTTTGTCTTTGTTTTCCATGATATCATCTCATTTACTTGCAGTTGCAGCCCAAGAGTGAGCTGATGCACGAGTAATTTTCTGTCAAGCAAACAAAGAGTGAAGATGACCGTCAAATAAAATGAATTTTTATGTATTTCCAAATGCAATGATGATACAGTCCCTGTAACTTGCTTTTGTCAGTGTAATCTTTTATAGCCTGTTTTGCATCATTACATATACACATAGTTTATTGGCTTTCTCATCATATGCTTTTGTTTCCATTAACCAGGATGCTGAGAAACTGGCGGGTGAAGAGCATGTCTGGAAAGAAGTCAAAGATGCTGTGAATGGAGTGAAATATCCCAAATCGGAAGGAGGTATCCTTTTAGTAACAGGCTACCATCTGTCACTGAGGTGTGAAAACAGTTCAGAAAGCCCCTTTTTTTAGTAAAGCTAAACATTATGGAAATGCACACATTTCTAATCATTAGGATAGGTATAATAATCATCATTACGATAAGTTATAATAATAATTTATAACAATTAATGAAATTGGGTGAGATGAACTTGTGGTAATAAATAAGATCAGTGCCTAATGGCCATCAAGTAGATATTCCATCAAAAAATAGTGAATAGCAACAACAATGAAGGAAAGATGAGCAGGTGGAGACTTTTAACTAGAAGAGCATGGACTTACTGATCCATACTCAGCTCTCACCTTAATCTGTTCAGTGGAATTTCACTGACCATGAATTTGGACATATTGTAGCAGGGTGCCTTACTTCTGACACTTGCTAAGTATGCTAAGTGGTTTCCCAGACTGGAAAGATTACTAACTACTGGTTAATAATCACAAGCTTTTATGTAGTAAAAAACCTTGATTTTGTTTCAGGTTGTTAACAAAAGGGCTGTCATTAAAGAAAATTTTAATCTCATATAGCAATTTTCTTATATTTTATAGTTTTGTTTAAATTTCTCTGTAGTGAGTGGATTGAGATAGGCAATACTGTGCCCAGTCTTCAGACATTCAGTTACAGTTCTGGGGCTATGTTTTGATATGAATATTAGATTATAGATATACAACATGTAATTGCGGTCATTTTCATACCTGACATATGGAACCAGAACGATGCAAAGAAATGTCCCTGTATTTAATTTCAGGTGAAATTGCGTATACTGAATTTTTCTTAAGGTCTTTAATTAAATTTACTCTTTTAACTGATATTTTTAAAGGGGATTGAACACTAGGGAGTACAAGATATCAGTCCTTGTTGTTTATTCTGGTTTTGTCCACAGACATGGTCTGTTTGATATGTGGCATCTCTTCTTCTGTGGCACACAGTGCCGTAGTAAGCACTGTCCTATACATGTCTATATGTATAATGGGCATGCACTGTCTAGTGCAGTACCTGAGATGTGACTTGACATTTGTAGGTTCTCCAGGAATGAATAGAAAATATTCCTTGTCAACTGAGGCACTTAGTCTTTAGTTTCTATGAGTGGTTTTTTTAGCAAATTAAACAAACAGTTTCTACAGTTTAGAAAGTTAGTGAAAGTTAGTGCTGAGTATAATTTAGCAGTATTGCCTTGCTAAATCTGCACATAGAGAACCTGAAAAATGCATCTGAGTAATACCCAAATTGTAGTTCAAGCATACAAACTGAGAAACTAAAGCTCAGTGCAAGGGGTTTACTGGGAAGGAAAATATTCCTTGGTATCCCGAGCCACTCAACAGTAGAAGAGCTGCTTGAGAACTGCTCCTCTAGCCCTGGGCACAAATAGGAAAGCCAGCTTCTCTTTTATCCTGTTGCAGGTGATGTTGAACTTTCTAGTTTGCAACCTCTGTAGCTGAAAATTTGGTCTAAGCAGGTTTTGCAATACAACACTTTTGCTATTAGATGATAGTTAATGAATGAAGCAATATATTGAGAAATTAAAGTATACGGAGTAATACCATGCATCAGTTAAAATGATAAGCTTTCAAGAATGTCAGTGCTTTGTACTTAATAAGAAAATTGTATCAAGTGGAAATAATATCCCTCATTCTTCTGTTTGTCCATCCTTAATCGGTTGTAAAGAATACATGGATGTTTGCCAGAGATATAAAGGTTAAGGTGCAATTTTATAATAACACATTCCTTCCCTTATATGGTTCTTTCAATCCAAGGTCACGAGAGCAGTTCACAAATAATTAGTTTAGCCTTGTAACAACCATGCTATAAATCCTGGCCCAGCCACATAGTGGTCACATTCTTAAAGTTAAGTATATAAATATTCCCATGTTCAGGAAGGACTAATTACTTAATCATAGGATTATCACTGTCTGCTCAAATCCATGGCTGGTTTGGAGTAGTGTCATGAAGATAATTGATGAACCTCCATGAGTTGATTTTATGGAAACGACGATGATGCAAACTATGATGCAAACAGTGTTATTACTGCTGTTCTTATAATAATAATAATAATGTCTGTTGTTTCATTTGAACTTGCTGGTGTATATGTTGGGTTTTTTTGTTTGTTTGTTTGTTTGTTTTTGTTTTTTTTTTTTTTGGTGTAGGGATTGCTTGCGTTCTGAACTCCTATAAAGGTGCTTTGCTGGACTTACTCAAAATATGAGAGAATTGACATTCATCTTAGATGCAGTAAGACAAAGGAGAATCTGATCCATTAGACTTCACTGTAATGAAAATATGCTTTGCAGGAATGAACGTCCAGCTAATGTGAATGCAAGCTCCAGCAGTCTTTTCCTTTTCCAAACACACAAAAAATCTTTTTGTAGTACTGGAGGTGAAAAGAGCCTTTCTCCTGTTTGTAATGATTTCAAATAGAAAGAAAATTCAGGAACTGCAGGAGTCGTTTTAACTTCATGAGTTTTCTTAAAAAATCTTGTGCAACCTGGAAGTATGTGTGTATTATTTGAATACATAAAATGAAAGATCCCTATTTTAGCTGCAGAAGCATTTTGCTAAGATGCATTTCTGTGGGTTCTTGTCCTTGGGTGTAAGATTTGGAGGAGTATCTTAAGTAAAGATAATATTTTAATAACCTAAAAAAACCCCTGAATTTTAGTTTATTACATATTTAAATAACCTTTCATCTTGTCACCTCTCTTTTACCCCTCATTGCTGAAATACTACCTTCTTTAGAAATTGTTTTGCTAATTGTAAACAGAGCATAGTTACCTAAGCTGCCACTTATGAGTTTAAGTATGTTTTCAAGAATTGAAGCAGAGTCTGAAATAATGGTAGGCTTTTTATCTTAATGCCCTGCAGCCCCTACTCCTTCCTAACAACATTTGAAGCTTGTATTTTTGTTTGATTAAAGATATTTCTTTAACCAAGGCTTACAACAGATTGGGAGCAGGTTCTGGCAAAATGCCAGAATCTCTTAAGCAGCAGTGAGGGTTGTCTTCCAGACACAAATATCTATCAGCTGGAAATGCTTGACTGTGCCATGGATGCCTGTATCAACCTTGGCTACTGGGAAAATGCTTTGAATTACGGCATCAGGACTCTCGGACCATACAGGTAAGAGAATCAGTTGATTCAGCTGTTTCCAAAGAAGAGGTCTCTCATTAAAAGTGAACATTGTGCTTTCTCTTCATTAAAAGTGAACATTATGCTTTCTCTGGATGCTACTTAAAACTGTTATTTCTAAAATTGCCTTACTGTATATTTTGCCATGCTTCCCTGGGTTAATAGCCAAGGCAGAATTCTCATTCTTCTTGCATAATCAGGGTAAGAGCAAGTAAAATGATGTAGGAACTATCTACAGTAGTGCTCGTAAATGTTTCGCATATCTGGCTGCTGGCCCCATCTCTAATCCAAAACTTACTTCCTGGTTCCTTGCTCTGGTTTCTTTCGTTGTCGCTATGAGTATATCAGTGTTTTATACTGAGCTGAATTAAGCTTTACAGCAGGGATATAGCTGAAATAGTGTATGAACTCTTCATACACTCTGCGTAGAGTTCACAGAAAAAAAAATCATTACAAAATGCATTCTCAGTTGGAAGTAACAAGGCCATGTTGCTATATTTTGCTAGCACCCAGAGGCCAAGGTGATGAAGCACTTGCTGTTCTTTTCTCCTTGCTCCCATGCTGGGAGGCTTTCTGACACTGGTGGCCTTTTACAAGTCAGTGACGGTGCTCTAGGATCTTGGGGTTGACTGGAGTCTGGAGTCATAGTGCTACTTAGGTCATCAAACAGTGATGGGGCTGGCGTTGCCTGCTCTGTTCATTGGCTGTCCTGTTTTAGAAGCTCTAAAGCTCTAAGTCTTGATGTTCAGGTTGTTTGTAACTAAATGTTAATTTACATTCAACATCAGGAGAAAATAACACATGCGCATAGATGCTGATTTTTGGTAAGATATTTTTTAGAGTATCCATTCTCTTAGGTTCTGCTATACAATTCACAGCATGATATTGTGAAATGTGAGGGGCAAGCAAATGCTAAAAAGTATGTGCTGCTACAGATGTAGCACCTCAGATAGATACAGCATATTTTCCCTAATCAAACCAAGCTGCCATCAGTATTCAGCATTTTGCATGAGGAAATTTCATCTGGCAGCCTATTTCTGAATAAACCTGTGGTCAGCAGCTGAGATCCAAAACAGCATTTCAGCGCTTTCACCGTGGTGCAGTAGCTGCATAAGCTGTGGTAGACCCAAGCTGCAGAGACATCGTAAGTTCATAATGATTCTCATACAAGGGGGCATGAGTGCTTAGACATTCTTGGATTTCTTACAGGTGAAATCCACACTGTGTATGTCCCACTTAATCTTTCAAATAGAGCTCGTGTAGTACTGCAGTCATACATGCTTCCTGCCAGCCATCTACCGTATGGCACAATCCTCATGAACTGAGGAGATAACCTGCTCGAGCAATCATTTGTTAACAACAACAACAAAAAATTAAATTTCGTAAACCATGAATTTAGTTCTGCATAGCAGAAAACTGAAGATTCTCCTATAGAGATTACAGACAGACCAAATGCAATTTTATCAGATAATTTAATAAAGCTTTCTTGGCATTGCTTACTGAAGTCCACTGAAGTTTTCAAACTGCTTAATGCAGCAGTTTTCGGATGAAGGAAAAGCTTTGACTTGTGCATTCAGTTAGTATCTCTTAGGAAATGCTATTTGCACGAGAAATTCGACCTTCTTTTGCACCTCAAAAAAGCTACCTCTATTCTCCTCTGGTCCAAAATAATTATTTAAGAGAGATTTTCAGTTGTATTTTTTTCTTTATACTTTCAAGTCATCACAATAAGCTTTGACACACCTGAAACGAAATCCTCAGTTTCTCATTACAACAAATTGTGCCTGAAGCAGCAGGAGAGCAAATCCTAGGAAATCTTTTGGGATTCATTGAATTTCTCCTGTTGAATCAATCCACTGCTTGGCTGCTCCTGCAATTCCATTATAGCTATCTATTTTCCTTTTCTCATATCTGGAAAAATATTCATACCACTCTCTACAGGGAAACACCTGAGAATTCAAGCAGCCCATGTAAAGAGGAAATCATTATTACAACTTTAAAAAAGAATTGGTCCCCTCCAAATCCTAATTTCAGGTAATGTGTTTATTGTATATTTCCCATTTCTTCAGCAGCAGGATTAATTTCCAAAGCTGTGTGACATGTTGCATTGTCACAGGAGTTTTTATTATGATGGTTGATGACTTTTTTGGAACTAGCCACTTTGTGTAACTAGTGGAGACAGTCAGTTAAACTGCATAAAACTGCCTTATCAAAACGATGTACTGAATATCCACCTCTCTGCTCTAATCAATAACATTAGATGAGGAAGATGTTTAGGACCTCTACAATATTTTTAGAACTTCCAAAAGAAAGGGAGAGCTGTCAAAACGAGAAGCTGCCTACTCCTTTTGCACTGAACCGTAATTGTCCATAGTTTGTAAAAACCTACAAGTACTTCCCCTGAATAACCTAAGACAAATGGATATACACAACTTTACTTGCAAATGTCACAGGGCTGGTTGGTCTGTCCAAGAGTCTTCACAAAAGTCAAGGCATTTGCCATAGCAAAAGCTGCCTCATGTTACAGTCGCCACACAGCAGCTTACAAAAATAAACTTCCTTGCAAAAAATCCTCCTGAGCCTTAACTGCAAAACAGCAGAATATCAGCAAGAGGCGTTACACAGGTTTGTCATGTCTCAGTTAGCACATTCGCACTCTGGGTTGCTGCTGCTCAGGAGGGATCCAACACAGAGATAGCGAGTGAAGCAGATTTCCCTTACACTACCTCTGAGAAAGGGCCCCAGCGTTAGTCCTTAAATTGCAGGCAAGAAACACATGTTCTGGGGGCTGGAGGCTTTGTTTTGTTTTGTTTTAAATTGTCTCAAATATCCATTGCTTACACTGCAGACAAATGGTGGAAGTGAGCATCTTCTATAAAAACCTGCAGTGTGTCCTCAGCTATTGCCACATGAGGACTGGCGGTGAAAGAAGTGGTTGAGTGACACCGTGGACCTATTGGATTTAAGAAGCAAAATGGGATGGGTAAAGCCTCGGGGTGTCTCCAGGCTCCTGTGGCAACAGGTCTCGTGATCCTGTTACTGAGAGGACAGAAATGTCCAGTTCTCCCCTGCACAGCACCACTGGTCTTCAGATGGGCTGCTTTGATTAACAGTCCTTCTTCTGCTTTGCTGCAGCCTTAGGAGTTACTGGAGGGCTCCAGCCTTGGGCAGAGTGTGGTCCTGCATCTGCCCCAGTGGCTTTGCCCATCCTTGCCCAGCATCCTCCGTAATGCAGGACTTGCATTTTTCCTGAGTATGTGGTTGAATTCCCATGGTGTAAATGAAATGTCAGACACAGATTTTTGATTTAGAAGTCTTAATAGATTTGCTGGATGAGTTTATAAGTATCTGAACTTCATTCAGAAGGCAGATTAAAACATAATAGTTGCTACAGTCTTTTCTGAGAGTCATGATTTTGTAAAAAAGCCAAGTAGAAAAGAATACCTGTAGAACCTAATATTCTCAGAGATGCACTCAGCCCATCATCTCTTCTTCAATAAGCCTCTCCAGTAAAGGCTCTACTGTAAAAATAGATCATTCTTTTTTTTTTCCTGATTCTCCTCACCATTCTTAAGGTGTTTTATGTATTTTCCCTACTCTTTGAGGTATGTTTTATAAAAAATATATGATAGTTTCAATAACTGAAGATGAATAATAATAATAATAATAAATCCATCTTTGTCTTTGATCAGATGTATTTGGATCTTTGCTGAGGGGAAGAGAGTCCATAGTGCTGCCTGCTTTTAAGGGATCTTACTTAAATTTACATTGAAAGCTAAATTGCCTAGAAAACTAGCCCCCCAGAAAGTGAAGTGCAGTGATGAATAGGGCCACTGGGGGATGCTAGTGATTAAGGGTTAAAGCCCAGGGTCAGCACTAGTGGGCACCTTGCTTTGGGGAGGTCCCCCTAAGAACTTGTGCATGGGTGACAGATTCTGAACCCCCTGGTAGTAATTCAGTGACCAAAGTTCAGTATCTTGATCATAAAACATTAGTCATAAATCTAAATCTTACCTCTGGGATCATCTGAAGGTGGAAAGAGCAATTCAAAGGAAGAAAGAATTGGAAGAGCAGAAAGAATAAAATCTAGGAGTGCTAGGGTTTTGAAAAGTGGCCAAGGACCTTTATTTGTGATGTTTAGGGCAAAACATGTTAAAAGAGGAGACATACAAAAATATACCCTAAGAACTGAAAGACATTAAATATAGAGCCTGTGGGAAAAAAATCTACGTAATAGGGGAACCCTTTATTTCCGTTTTCTTAAAAAAAAAAAAAAAAAAAAAGATTTGGGAATTACCTCAAAAGGACAACATAATTGTGTTTAATGAATGATTCCATTAGTTTGTCATCTTGAAATATTAAGAAGGTCAGGTAAGCATCAAAGGTTTGTGAAAGGAAGAGAGAGGTACATCTGCTAGGAGGGTAAATGTGCAAGGCTGGGAGCATGCTATGCACTGAATAAATAGCACCAGGTAGCCTTGATGCACCTTCAGGGACAGGAAGCTAACAGGAGAGTAAAAGACCTTGATAGTAATGAACTGCTAAAGCATGAGAAATGTTAGACAGCACCATAAGCACCTCTGCTTTGTCCTCTCTTACCCTACGCCAGGTTACTGATAGCGGATCAGTGTTCACTGTTTGTTTTTAGTGGGTTATATGAAATAAATTGACACTGTTAGCATAAATCCATGGAGGTTCAGCCATCTTTACAAACCACATGTGACTCATGAAGCAGTTGGATGTCTTCATGAAAAAAAATGATGTTATATTTATAGTCTGACAAAAATATTAAAACATTCTTCTCTTGAGGATCAGTATCCCTCAGAGTAAAGCAGATCTTCTCGTATACTCTATTTTTATATTGTCATGTTACCTAGCTTTTCCAAGAATTGAGATCTACATAAACAGGCTAGCAAGTGTCTTTGTTCTTATTTTATTCCTTGAGTATGGAGAGAATAGCGGACTCATTGTAAAATCATTTGTTGCAAAGTTGTTATCCTAGTCAGAAATTGAAAGATGATTTGTGGTCTGGAAAAGTTTAAGTATCTCTTGTGCATATCTGAAAGGGCAAAAAAACCATCATACAACACGAAAACCTGAGATAAATTGGGAAGTGTGCTGTTTCTAGGTAGGGTAGTAATCCTCTCAAAAGATATAACTGTAGCAATATTTGCACAATTATTGCCTTAAATGTAACTATTTTGTAGGTAAACAGAGGGCATGTTGTCCTTGGCCGATATCTTTAGGAATCTGTTAAAAACGCTTGAGCATCCCACTTCCATCCTCTAAATCTTCCCCACTACAGACCTCCAACCTCAGCAGCTTTTTCAAAAAAGGAAAGAATGTTTTGTGTGTGAAGCTGTGTGCCTAAGTTATCTATGCCCTGATCAATCCATTTCCCTCTCAGGAAATGTATTTTCTGGTTTGTTGTTCGCTTGCTATGTATGTCTGCTGGCACCACAGAATCGTCTCCTCTTCTCTAGTTTTTTTCTTGTATTCTTACTCTACAACCATGTATTTTTCCCAAAAGTGATACCAAGTTCTATAATCCATGTGGTCTTAAGTAAGCACATACTCTTGTAAGTATTCGTCATCTGCTTTTTCCCATTTTCACATCATGTGCATATGACTAATATTCCTAGTTATCATGCCAGTTGCTTATCAGAGGTGATTTAAATGTCTCCAGGTGGTCTAGCATACTTTTCTGTTCAGCAACGATGGTGTTAATTTGCCGTATTTTGTTCAGTATATATCACATTTCTAATCAGATAGCCTAAGGGTGTCTTAACTCCACTGCAGCAAGACTTTTCTACTACTGCTCAGCCAGTAGCTCTATATCACTGTACTACTGCTTTCTAGCTTCACTTTTAGTTTCTAGTTTCACCTTTCGCTTCTCCCAAGAGCTATGTGAACTTGAATTTGACCGACAGTGATCTCCCTAGCTAAATCACAATTTTTTTCGTTTTTCTCTGACAGGGGTACAGATATTAACTTCTCTGTCTCCCATGTCATGTTTGTAACTTGCTTTCAGATAAAGTTCTTACAAGAAATGGGTTGGTTCTCTGTTGATGGCGGTTTCATCTGCAGAAGTTTTCTTTTGGAATTGCAGGATCTCTTTCAGATTAAGGTGTTAGATCATTTGGGACTTCAGGCTTTATCTAGAATAAGAATTACAGTCCTAAGCAACTTGGCTACTAACCCCGGAATATTTGGGTTGTTTTTCTTACCCTTAAGTGTCTGTGCATTGTAATCAGGGGGATCCTTATGGTTTTGTTTTCTACTGGCATCTAACTTCTGCAGTACTTACCTGAACTCTTTTCATTAGTCTTATGGCTGTTATATGACAGTGAGGGGACACAAGTGACAAATACAGAAGTGAATATTAAACATTGTACATGTATTAGGCAGGTACAGAACTCTGTTAATTAAGCTAAAAATGTGTGAGTATTAGACACCCGTGAGTTGTGAGACATATTTTCAGTTATGCAGCTGGAACAATTTGGTGAACAATTTTGGAGAAATCTCAATATTTGTGTGAATTTTACTGAGAGAAATAGGAAGGAGTTCATGGCATACAGATTCTAAACAGAAGTTTGGCTAGAACCTGAACTGAAATGGGTTTGCAAAGTGATACCAAGGGAAATGTTAACGGTTAAAAATAGAAATGTATGAACCATATGTAGAATTTTGGATTGCTTTGACAGTAACTGAGCACTGCTTTGAAAAAAAAATATTTCAGAGACAGAAGTAGTGGTGGAAAAGAGAGAAGGGGGTGGGAAATCATTAGACAAATAAAACAAACCTACAGTACTATCTCTGATTAAAAAAAAAAAGGAGAGAACATGTAGAAAATAAAAGTAGAGAAGCTGTCAGAAGAATGCAATCTCTGGCAGGAGAATTAGCAAGAAACTGATTTTTGGGGGGAGAAATCAAGGGGGAAATCAATTAAGAGTTCCTAGTGGTGGAGCTCTGAGCACTGGTGAAAAAGAAAAGTTGTAGCATTTAAACAGTCAAATCAATCATATGGCTAAAGAAGATGAAAAAGCAAGGTGTTTTTTCTGTTGAAGAAGTAGAGTTCTAAAAAGGAAAACAGCTGTGAGAGAGCGAAGATGAAATGAGCAAGAGATACAGAAGAACATGGACATCTACTCAAAATGTGAAACAGTGATATGGGCTGGGGGAGGGAATGAAGAAAAGACAATGTTGGAAGGTGACCCAGAAAATCCAGAGAAGTAGTGTCAAACTAGAACCAGTTCAGTGAGTGATATGGTGCTTGGTGAGATGATCCATTCAGAAGGGAAACCAAGGAAGGAGGGTGAGAGAGACTCTGCAGCAAAATAAATTATGTAAAGTAAAGCTGAAATTTCCCAAACTAATGGAGAAGAAAGAGAAAAAAAAAAAAGATTATCCAAGAGAGAGGAAGAAGGTACTGCAATAAACATATCCTAGAAACCACACAATTTCTGGTGAGATAAAACACTACAAGCTCACAAGCTTTTAGATGTATTAGTTATTTAGGAAAATGACTAAAATGTAATGGAAGGTCTTCTTAGGAATACCTTAATCAGATATATCTGAGAAACAACAATATCTTTACATTCTGGTATTTTGCCAACTTTGTACATGATGCTAGTTTGCATAACAGGCTCATGAATCCTTCATATCTAGCATGTGAAATCTCTGTGAGCTACATCCTCTGATAAGGTCTGTTAGTCAGTTTTCTTTATTGCCATAGAAGTAAAAAAAACAGTCTTTGGAGGTACTTTGGAGGTACTTTGGAAGTATCAGAGCTTACTCTAAATTATCTAATCAAAGGAGAAATGAAACAGCAGTGTAAGTATAGCACTCCGCCTCATTTAGTTAGCAGTAAGGTTGTGCCATGGGGGACCACTCAGGAAAATGCTGAAGATATTGAGTGTCCTGTGAACATTATTTGTTCTACCTCATAAATGCAACAATTCCTGACCTTCAAAAATTTAGTCAATGGTTGATTTTCTCTTCACTTCCCTGTGTGAGGTGTAAATGTTGCACTGTGCAGTTTAGAGTGAAAGGTACGACAGTAATGGGATGTGACTTCATGCTTACCTGCAAAACCCTCCTGCCGTCAGTCCTTGGTTGCCATCAAAGCTGCTGCTTTACTGTCTTTCCACTTGGGCTTTCCAAACAGAAATTTTCTTCACTTGAAGCCAGAAACCCAAATGCAGTCTACTTCTGTCTAACCTGAGATGTCTTCCAAGGCCCAAATAATCCATTCCCTTGGTCACACAAGTGATTCACCCTCCTACTCACCTCCCAGGTGGTTACTGTTACCTGAGTAACTGGCAACTCTTCCCTGACTCAGTTTGTCATTTCATCATCAGGCCCGCACAGAAGTGTGAATCACCTTTAGGTAATGTGACTTTGAACATGAAAGCAAGAAGGAGGCAGCAGAAAGCAGATGGCTGTGGTGCTGAAGAAAGACGGTAACTGATTATACAGGTTGGACAGGCTAGCAAAAGACAGGCCACAGCACTGCTAAGGGAAAAGGCTCTGAGAAGCAGAAAATAGGCTGCCTGAAGGACCGTAAAAGCTGACATAAGTGACAGGAAGATAAATATATCAGAGAAAAAAAGTCACCTTCAGAAAAATATGCAAATCTACTACTGAATAATAAAAATATGCAAACAAATGAAGTCATCTTTGAGGAAAACTAAGGAATGCAATTCATACATGACTAGTAAAGGGAGAGAGGGAAGAGTATAGTGAACCAAAAAACAATGAAAAGAAGCAACAGAAAGACCAAAATTAGAGAGGAAAAGCCTACTACCCTTCATTTTAACTTCTCCCATCACCGCAAAAGATAAAAAGGAGTGAGCAAGGAAAGCACACACCGTCACGGTTGTAAACACTTTCTTAAGAGGAAAAAACAGCTTTCTCTAGCGATTTAATGCACTCTTAGAAGATACAGTTGAGGGGCTGCCAGAAGTAGAGATAAAGTTCTGGAATCAAAGTGTGTTCATTAGCCACATCATGAATATATTTCCATATTAATTCAGGTATGCTGCATGATGCACACTAAGGATTTATTATAGCTTTAAGGCTGGCCATCGTTTCAGATGTCATTCAAAAACCGGCCCGAGTGACAGCAAGCAAGTAGAAGCATCCTGAAGCAGGTCTTTCCACTCAGCTCATTCTTGACCAAATAAAAAAGAGAATAAGAAAAGAAAATCTTTCCATGCAGTAGCGTACTTGGCAGAGATTTAAAAATGGAATTATATCCTATATTGCTACAAAACAAAAGGCTCAATATATACAGTCATAAAAAGAGAAGCCATCCAGGAGATTAATTTTATTGCCATGGAGAGAATTTACAGTGTTTTCCATTACATTTTCTGGAGAAATTCTTTTTAGATAGTGACACAGAATGCATGTTTTAAATATATTTATGTAAATATGACTGGAGATCTTGTTTGGTAAGAAGGGGAAAAACGTTTTATGTAGTACTGTTTGTGATGTTCTGAAACCCAGGTATTATGCCCTCCGAAATAGAGGGTAACTTCTCAAATCTTCCAAAATATCATACAAAGTCAGTTATGGCAACGGGAATGTCATATTAGTTAGTTAGTTGTTTGCTGTCATGACAAGAATAGCTAGAGATAAGTTATCTTAGAAATTTGTCTCTATACTATGCAGGAGTAAAGCCTTTTGTTTTTCAGTGGATTTCAAAATGTGTAGCCAAATTGGGTAACATTGCATCTACCGATTCAACATCTGAGAATTTTGAGCTGAAAAGCAGGTTTACATGCTTGCAGTGCGATAACATCCTGAATACATACTCAGGACTTTATCTGTGGCTGCCATCTGGATTAAGTCCATCTGTGAATTGTCTTGCTGGCATGTTTGCAGCACAGGTGAGTACTACCAATACTTAATATTTATCAAGACATTCTATCAAGTTGTGCAAGGTTGCTTGTGCCAGTACAGAGAAAGAAATATATATATATAGTCCTTTTTTCTGCAACAGAACATCAACATTGAGCTTGGAAGTATACTGACTTTCAGTCATGTTTTCAACTCGCTTCCCTCCTCTGGAGGCAAAGTTGAGACAGGGAAGTACTTGGGTCTTCTGGTACCTTGAATACAGTCATGAATGTAGTACAGTGGTTTTGTCCTTATACCCCTGATGTCCATCTGTGACCATTTCCAGTTAACGTGGTGGGACATGACCATTCCCTTCCTGTTTTCAGTGGCTAGGGCTTTCAGCGTGCCTAGGCTTTGCATTTCAAAAATACCAAGGATAGGGTATTTTATACATCCAGTGGCATTAATGAAGAGCCACAGCAAATTATATTAACTCCGTGCTAAGTTAAGGGAAGTGAGGGAAGTGTGAGACCAAATTTGGTAATAAATAAAACCATGGAGATCAGTGGTGGCTTGTGGATTCTGATACCACTGATTACCACTTGGCAATACAAACAGTTCAGCAGGGTCAGGTCTTCACAGGTGGTGTTAATAGGACATAGTAGAAGGATTACTGTCTGGTTATGGAATCAAGCTCTATGTTTGGAGGTCAGTACTGGACAGCCTTGTGAATGGGGAAGAAAAATTGCCCACAATTGCTGTGATAAGTCACCTTAAAAAACTATCCTGTCATTTTCGTGCCTAATGTTTAAACAAGGTCTATATCTGTAAGACCAAAGGTCCAGTCCTTGGCTGTTCTGAATGGACCAAGCCTCCTTTATGTCAGGTGAAAATCTAGTTCAAAACATTTTCTGTGAAACTGCTTTTCTCACAGGCACAAATTCAGTTATTCACAGTGTGCGTTCAAATACCCTTTCCATATGCCAGTTTCTCTAGCTGTTATTGCTTCTGAGCTAGGCAAATTCCCAGCAGTCTTGGATTGCTCTGGGCAATGACCTTAGCACTCTGGGCTGTGCGTTTTGTTGTTGTTGTTGTTGTTGTTGCTGCTGATTTTTATACCTGCATGTTATTCCTTGCCTTTGTGAGTATTTATCAAGGTCTACTTGTAATGGCTTACTTGAAAGAAATATATGCATACGTAAGCCAAACAAGTTGCATTCCAGGCAACAGGGCAAGCAGTCCCCCTGGTCACTTCTCTGTAACTAACTCATCCCTAGCCTCTAGGCAAGGGATGCCCTCTGGCAAATTTTTGCCTAGTTTTGTTTACTTGAGGTTTACAAAGGTGATTCAATTCCCAGTGTCTTTGGCAGTATTAATGGCATCAATATAGAGATACTTATACAGAGATACCTTAGTCAGTTCTGAAACTAAGTTTGAGCATTGTATTCAGTACAATGACTCTAGCCCAACTTTGTGATTAAGTGCTTAGTGAGTTCCATTTCCTTATAAGAACATGTGTAAGAACCCAAGAATGTATGCCACAAGTGAACTAAGCATTAATCTGTCAGCAGCTTAAGTGTGTTTGGGATAGTGCAATGGAAATATGCAGTATAGTGACACAGTGTTTGTTCTCTGGGAAGCATTTAAGAGCAGATGGAACCTGTAAAATAGACGGATTCATGAAAGAGTGCAGCTTCTACCAGCTTTGCTGGATGCTTCCTTGTTTTAACCTACATAAACACCGGCCATATATGCCTGAATTTCCAGCAAGGTTCAGTAGCAGCAAGTGTGGAACTAACATCAGTGTGTGTGCACAGGCCTTCAGAAGGGAGGTGCTTACTTAAAAAGGTGCCTTTTCCATCATGACATGAGTAAAAAGGGCAGTATCTTTATGTAAATGTCTTAAAGAACTGAGGGGAAAAAAAGGATACTGCAATAATATATGGGAATAAGAGGCTGGAGTCTCCTTAGCATTCAATGGAAAACTAAGTCCATAGCAGGCATCCCCGAAAATGCTAGCATAAACCACTAGTATTCTGAAAAAAACGCAGAAATCATTTAGCAGGAAGACTAACTTTTCTATTAACATTTAGTAGAAAGATGCATCAGGGATCGTTTTGCAGATTTTGAGTTGTGTTCTTTGTGGCTGTGACAGTGGTTCAGTTACAAGATCTCTTGGTTTTGGTGTTCTAAAATTTGCTCTAAGTTGAAACTCAGCGTTGAATATGCAGACATCCTACATGGACATTTAGCCTAACATTTTATACTAATGATAAAATCAAGGGAAACAATAGACTTTCAAAGGTTTGCATTTTGTTTTCTTGAAAACAATCAAATCAATATATTAAAAATAAAAAGAGGATGTGAATTTCATCATCATGCATGCTATGTAAAGCAGAATTTACTGTACCTGTAGTACAGATATTGTTTCAGCTGATTTCAGGAGATTTGCCTGGGTGAGCAAAATAAGACGTAATGTTAAAAAATATGTGTCTGGAAATATAATTCTACTCACGTGAATTGTATGTACTGTACGTACTCTCTTGTTAACCATAAAATCTCTATACATATTATGTATTCTTCAGGGTATAATATGTAATATTCTGTGAAGCCAGTTTGCATGTGCTGTTGTGTCTTTGGAGGAAAACATGCTTTCAAAAGGCTTAATAAAGGTCAATTCTCTTCAAAAATAAGTACATTTTGAGTATGCGAAGTATGACAAAACCTGTGTAGTTGCAAAAAAATCCCCCAACAACAACAACAACAAAAAAGCAGAACAGGACAGCACTGCTTTACCCTGAAGTATTATATTACACAATTGTTCTGCCTAGAACACAGGAAAGCAGAACAGCCAGGCTCAGGGACCTGCTGGAAGAATGCCATTTATTGTCCCCGTAAGTGCTTGGTCTTGCAGCAACTGCTCAAAGTTAGAGACATTTCAGAGTAAATACGGATTGTTTTGTCTTTGTCTTTGCTTGTTAGTGCTACCTAGTAACTTGAATGAAGACAGAGATGTAGAACATGTGGTTACTGCAAGTTTGGGAAAAGTAGGAGACTGAAGAGGGGATGCCAGTAGAGAAAAGCTGAAGCTCATCTTCAGGCACCAAGAAATCCACATGGCCAGGGGCTGCTGTGAATGTCCCCTTGCTGGGAACAAGCTGCATGCCTGACTTACTGGGTGGCAGAATCCAACTGTGAACCACAAAGAGTTTGCTCAGTTGTGGTGCTCCTGTGATGAGTTGTGTTCTGTTATTGGGCTCTTCACCTCAGGGACACAGCTATGGGGAGAGCTCAGTCCTCTCTCAGTGCCCTCAGTGGAAACGGGATGTGTAAAGAAGGTGAAAGAAAGTCATAAAGAGCAGCCTGTATATTTATTTATTCTGCATCCAATATTCTTATTAGAAATGATGTCATCAGAGTTTAACATCTGCATTTTTACAGGTATAGGGTGCTCTGATATTGCATTTCAGTGGTTTCTTTAGATTAATGGAGTTTACACAGTACGGGTGGATATATTTGTTTTCATTCCTGCTTTTTTATGCTGCAGAACTGTTGTTGATTTGGTTTGTCTTATTTATTTATTTTTGTTTGTTTTTAATATATGTAGAAAAAAAAAGACCACAATAAAAAAAGAGGGCTTCATTTTAAAGACAGAGGAAGTCCTGAACCACATCTTCAACTTCAGTGATATTTGAAAGTTACTTAAAAAAACTTTGCATAAACAGGCGCTTTTATTGCATTGTCTGGACAGAGTCGGGAGACTTGTTCAAGTCTGCATTCTTTAATATGTCAAAGCAAATATAATCTTTGGCTTATGCATTTGGAAAAACTTCAAAGCTGTCAGGTGGAATATTTGGCACTATCGTGATTGCTGGCAGAATTCTGTTTCACTTTGTTAGGGCTATTATTTCATCTCTTGTATTGGTTGTAGATCAGTCAGCTATAGAGAGCTGGTGGATGAGCCAGATGAGGAGTCACCGGTGCCTTCCGACTGTCAAGTCTCACACCCTGATGGGACACTGGTCTTTTTGACTGCTCCTTCGTACTCCCCACCCTGATCCTCTAACTGTTGCCTGTCTCCTTCTCTGCATCTGTTGCATCCAACAGTGAGGATCCCTGGGAAGAGTGAGCTGGAATAATTTATTGCTAGGTGGTACATAATCCAGCAGCAGTGCAGCGACAAGTCGTTCTCTCTCATGCCTCAGTGCAGCAATCTCACACTCACACTCTGGTCACTTAATGCATGAATCTGGCATATGTGGATTCTGCAGTTTGTTTCTTTGCATCAGTTTTTATGGCTAAGGACACTTACATAAATTCAAAACTGGATTCTCTTTCATCTGTCTATCTTTTTAATTTGGAAACGTCTCTGTAAGTAAGAGATCTGGGCTTATAACCTTTTGTTCAGCATAGCAGTAGTTTGCCAGATGTTTCTAATTCTCTGTGAGGTCAATGAAGCATCGTCTGCTCTTTAATTTTAGTATATCCATGTTTTGCAGTTTTACTTTATTCTCAGCAGATGAAGGTACTTTATTTTCATAGCTTAGTGGAGTTTATAAATTATTTTATCATGTGACTTGGCAGTTCAGAAAGCAAAGCAAAGATTTCATGGGGCACTCTTTTTCTAAGCACAGAGATTCTGGATAGTGAAAAAAAAATCTTTATTGTCTCCACTTAAGTTAAAATCAGTCAAGAAAACTGCTAAGTGAGAGATCAGGTACATGAAAAAAAATTTATAAATAATTAATAACTTTGAAGCTGTCCAGTTATATTATTTTCCTTTACTTTAGGAGCACACTGTGCTAGAGGAGTTTATCAGAAATTTGGTCTTTTTCCAAATGTCAGTCCCGAACAAGCTTATATTACATACTTGAATAATACTGCTCAGAAACTCTTTTTACGTATGGGATCAAAAAATGTCAGATTTGGTGAAGATGCAAGTTTAGGTGATACTTATGAAAAGTTGCCCTCACCTTCACCGTTTTGCAACTTTCACCTTTCTCTGCCTTCAGTATGGTGACTCCTGTCTTCAAGATATTTTGAAAGAGAAACCAGGGATGTTGGTGGATCAGAGAGACCTCAGGTAATGACTCCATTTAACTGGAAAAAAGAGCAAATTAAGTTAGTTTGTCCTGATAGACATTCAACCTGACACTAGCTAAGATAGCAATGTGATGTATTTGCTAATAGTTAGAGGTGGTTCATCATAATCTGAAACAGCAAGCTCCGATTTATATATTGTCCTGCTTTCAATGGCTTCCTCCATTTTTCCTTCTCTAGCATGAAAATATCCTTGTTTTGCTGCATGACCTGCCTTCTCTGCCATGCTTCATCCCAGACAACAACTTATGTGTGCCCTTTGGCCAAGCTGTTACTAACCTTTAACTTACAGCTGATACAAATCATGCTAGTGACCAGGGTCAAGTAATTTCTGTGTAAGATGCATCTAACCTTGTATGCCTAATAAGGAGAATGCATTATTTCATAAAAATATTATTAAATATATGTACTTTATAGAGGGTTGTCTGGTTTATTTTGCCATGAAGCCAGCTAGCTAACAACAATCTCTCAGGAGATCTGTTTTTCTTCTTTGCATTTAAATGCCTGACTTTTGTAAGTCGCAGATTTCCCTGAAGTGCAATCCACAAATGCATAAGAATAGACTAAAGTTGACTGTAAACACGTACAATAAGTATATTGGAATTTAGCAGTCCGTGAAAGCTTCAGATCACGGGGTCTCAGATCATGGTGCTCAGGAAAACTCAGTACCTTGCTGTAACCTCTCACTGCTTTTTAACACACAACAGGAGTTCTTGGAACTGTGAGTGTAATGCCAGGACACCCTTTGGCCAAGAGGAGCTAGGGGTGTTGGTCTGTCAGTGCTAGAGTAGAAGTATCACCAACAGTCTCTGTAAAAAATCAGGGAGCATCTTCATCAGATACAGTTTATAAGCGAGTTCCCGTAAACAGTGACCCTTATTCCATTTTACTGTATATTGGCTTCCCTCTAGCGTACCTCCAGTGGCTTGTTATGAGTTCATAATTTGTACATTTATAGCTCTGAGGAGGTCTAGCCACAAACATGCTGGGGTGCCTGGAGTCATGCAGGCACTGAAAAAATGGCTTTTCCTCTGGTCTTCAAAGAGAGAGCTTTTTTCCATTAGATTTTTGTCTCTGATTGACTGACTTTTTATGCTTGCTGACTGAATGATAGCCATGCTGAAGTGCCAACTCATTACTTATTACATGTCAGAGAATTCACACTAGAGATGCAATATAATGGATTTTGTAGTGCACAAACTCAAAAACATTTCCCTTGTTAGGAGAATTTATAATATCTTTCCTGTTTGCATTCCTTCATATCTGATGAGAGGCACGTTCACACTGTGTTCACCTTGGGAAAAGCAGTGTTGGTAGGGCTTTTTCTTCTGTTTTCTTGATTTTGCGAGTACTAAAACATCTATGAGATTTCTACTCTGTCAAATTTAGCTGAAATTGGCTAAGGGATTCAGAAGTTACTAGAGAAGAACTGACAGACAGGTGATGGTTCCCTAAATCTTGCTGCTATGTTAAAAATGCTCCTTTTCACAGAGAAAGAGAAATCCAGCAGGTTGGGGAAGGTAAAGATAACAGTAAGACAAAGTATGACCAGATATCACATCAGTCCTTTCCAGCCTTAGACTGACTGACTGCTGGTGAGCATGAGGGAGGTTACCAGATCCGCCATCATCTGGCCATTCCAAGAAATTATATCAAGGCGGAATTTTATTGAGGAATTTGCAGAATATTAATGAAGTAGTTTTATAGGAAGCTTCTGGGTTTGAAGGCAGCTTGAGAGAATGTATCGCAGGGATAGATGGAAAGCTGAAACTTGGGGGGATGTTTCTCCTGATGATGTAATTAAACCATGAGAACGGGACATCAGGTTTCTAGGTACGCTAATACTGATTAGATAGCTTTAGCTAATCTGTTAACTTATAGATTTAGGGCAGTGGCCCATCAACTACTTTTTGCAAAGACACATTAGGCAACTGCCAAATCTCCTGGTGTTATTTTGTTTCCCACCTGGGCTTGACACTCATTTCTCTGTCTTAGGCACCACCAAACATGATCTTCCTATTTTCCCACACCCCTACCTATCTCAGGACACCTTCCTACCCACATTGACGTGCGTAGTCTCTTTTCCAAATGTCAGCCTTTTTCACTTAGAAGGCAAGCTGCGAATGATGGGCAGCAGCACAGGATTCTCCTCCCTGCCGCTGTGTTTATCCAAAAATGTATCCTCCCTTCCACAAACAGGATGGTGACCCTGCTGCACGCAGTATTCATCTTTGGATGCTTTCCTAGCACCTGGAATTGAGATATTTGTTTCAAGGGGAAAACCCTTTCATAACCCATAGCTATTCTTAGGGGCCTGCACCCAGGGAATCACTACATTGGAATATATCACTGTGTTGTATTTTACCATTCCCCAGTACTGACTTTCCAGTAGTTCCAGAAAGTGTCAGTGGAACACAGCGTGACTGAACTCGGTCGGAGGGTAAGAACCTTCCTCAGTGGTGTTAGAGGTGGGTCTGGCAAAGGAAATGATGGCTAGAGCTGAGCAAGCAATGAATAACAGCTAATTCATTTCACAAATTTAATTAAATTTTGTACTCTTACAAGAATTGTGAGCAGATTTGCACTTTTCGCAGATTCATTTTTAAGTAGACTCATTTAAATGAATCTATTTTAGAATATTTTACTCTGTGAATTTATTCTGTATCCGTGAAATCCAGAGGTCTGTTTCTATTTCTCAGGTGAAATGCATGTGGTTGTTTCTACTGCCATACTAGCTGAGCACTAAGACACTTCCCAGACAAGTAATGGCATTAAAAAATGGAGATTATTGTGCTACAAGTTTCTGTGCAAGCACAAACCCATTTTGGGATCCTCACTAATTGCTTTAATTATGGGATTGAAACTTTAGCATTAAAAAAATCACACATATGACTGGACTATGCATACTGTGAACATTTATGTCAGTAAAATTCAAGTTGTGAGGGACTGTGAGACAAAATTAGGGATGTGATAAATTCAGTTAAAAATACAAGCAAATACATTGTACTTGTTAGCAAAAAACAGAATATTCCATGCTGCTTCTTGACATTTCTTAGAGGAACACAAAGTAGAAGCAATGTTTCCAGGAGCTGTTTAAATGGTCAAATAATTTGAATATTTGCAAGGGCTTTTTTTGTGTGTGTGTGTGTGGGTGGGTTTTTTTTGCAACAGCAAATTAATTATCTGTAGAAATTTTTTTTAGCATATGAACATAAGATCTTCATACAATGTGCAATGGTACCACTCCACCCTGTCTTCTGAGTGACTTCTGAGTTCCCAGAAATGTGCCAGCTAAAAAATTCATTGTGAAACAAAGACAAGACGGCAGTAACGAGGTGTGTTTGTGCTCGATCCAGTGTTACCCCTAGCAACACTGAACAGAGTCAAAATCCAGCTGCTCAAAATTTCTGACTTCTGAGTGAAGTTGTGGCAGCAAATTCCTTCTCTTAAGGCTGCAAAACCAAGTAGGAGACCTGAGAGAGTAGTTTTGTTTCACAGGTTGCACCGACTACCATGAAAGAGCAGAGGCTCGGTTGTGTTTTGCCAGCCTGCCTGCCTAAGGAGAGGGAACTGGCAACATGCAGGGGTGTGCGTGACGCTGTGGATGAGAGCTGATTACGGCTGCTGTCCCTTCAGTAAAGAGGCAGGGTGTGATGCAGGGAATGTTTCAGGAAGGAGCATGAAGCATTTTCATTCTAGGGTTTACAGATCTTCTGAAGCTGGGAGACAGTGTGAACCATTTCTCTCCTTCTGGCATCCTTGGGTTCAGGTTCTTCTTTTTCTCTCTGCCTCAGTAGCTGACACTAGGTAGGTCTTATGGATCAATGTCTTCCTCTCTGAGGTTCTTCTCATACTCTCTTCTTCTTCTCTAACTCTGACCTGTTCATCTTCATTTATTTGACTCCTCTCTCTGTGCTTTGGTGAAGAATAAGTGCGTGGGGGGGGGGGAGGGGGGGGGGGGCGCATTTTGTTGTGTTTTCTTGTGCTTTATCTCCCAGCATTCCAGCAAGCCAGCAAACCCAGAAACATCAATGGTGATCTCTAGTCCTACTGGAGAAGAAGGAAAATTCCAGTAGTTCCCATGGAGAGAGGAGAAACAGAGAGATAGCCATCCTAGCACTCGATTGGAGGGAAGTGGATCTTTGCGAGGATGTGGTCCACACACCATTGATTTCTGTGAGCTTTGGATGTAGCTGTCAGAAGGCAGAGTTTTACAGCGGCCCAAAGATTCTCTGCCCAAAACATCTGCAAACCATCTGCCTGGCAAAGGTAGAAGAACAGAGAAGAAAACGTTCAAGACTGGCATTATTTTGGAGAGTAACTTTGCCCATGTTACTCTTTACTAGTATTCTCCAGGTTCAGGATCATGTGCAGTCTTGAAAAGAAAAGGAACTAAAAACCATGTAAAACAGAACGATTAGCATAAAAAGAGGTTTCATGTACAAGACTACAGCTTAGTCTTCTAAAGCAGATTTTGGTCTATGCTAAGTCCCGTGCAGATTCTGTACATTTTTCACCATTACTTAGATTTAAATAGACCACCTGCTTCCATGGGACTTGGCCTCTGTGATCAGGTTGCAGCAATTCTGTGTGTGCCTGTGTGGCTGATGGAGGGTTAAGGGTATTCCCTTGTGGTACGTGCTTTCTTATGAGTTTTCAAAGTTTTCTGCAAAGCTGTTTTCTTTCCACCTCTTTCATCTATTTGTTGTATATGCCCACATGACCCCCAGAAAATAAAACCACACTCTTTTGTTTGCAGAGCCCGTTATCAGCCTGTCTTTAGCCTCATGATAAAGGTCAAGCAGATTAGTTAGGGAGGCTCTTGCCTTTCTAAATCCATGTTGGTTATCTCCTTTTAGATAATTACTATTCATGTACTTCTGTAACGTGTCACAGGATATAGTTTCCATTCATTGAATACTGCAAGGTTAAATTCATCTACTTTTGGCACATTTTACTGGGTTTCAACTGTGCTAACTGATTTAATACCAGTGCTTTTGTGATTAGTCATCTTGGACAGTGGAAATAGAGCAAACACTCAGGAAGAATACTGTTCGCAAATGGAAATCCTCCAAAAAATGCTTGCACTGCAGCAGGTAATATTTCTGTCTTCTCATGTAACAGCTCTTTAGCTATCCATGTTCTAATCTCTTCCTTCACTGCTGTATCGGCCAGACAAATTCATACTATGGACAAAAACCTGTGGGAATAAAGGAGCACTGCTGTAAGAAAGTGATGACAAATGTTCACCTCCCTGTAACCTTTAGTCTGTCTGACTTTAAAATGCTGCAGAAACACCAAGGCTTTCCAAGGTGTCATTTTTAAAACGTAATATTCTGCTATTAAGACACCAACATTTCATGCCTGTCAGAAAGGAGAGAAAAAAAGAGGAGAGGAGTGGAGAGGAGAGGAGAGGAGAGGAAAAAGGAAAGGAGGGGAAAAGGAAAAGGAAAAGGAAAAGGAAAAGGAAAAGGAAAAGGAAAAGGAAAAGGAAAAGGAAAAGGAAAAGG
>JAWLRI010001063.1:4999367-5011428 GCA_034781795.1 Crypturellus tataupa
AGGAAAAGGAAAAGGAAAAGGAAAAGGAAAAGGAAAAGGAAAAGGAAAAGGAAAAGGAAAAGGAAAAGGAAAGGAAAAGGAAAGGAAAGGGAAGCATAAGAAATTTATTTTATAATTTCATGATGAAAATTGTAGCAGAAACTTGGGATCTTTAAACATATCTATACATGCAAGATGCAGCTCAAAATTACTTGCTTCTATTGAATGTCCCTTATCTACTAAGTTATCGAGTTGGATAAATTTGCTTTAATTGGTACTTTATCCATAGCTAAGCTTGTGCCTTTGTCTGATTTTCATTATTTCTCTTCATCACAACCGGGCATTGAAAATGCCACATAGAATACTCTGGCATAAGCAGTATAGAGAAAATGCACTGTTTCTTTCAAGTTCTTTACTCTCCTCTGTAATTTTCAAATGAAAATATCTGATTCTGCTTCATTCATGCTTTCAGTGAAATATTGATTCCTGATGTGATAACAAAGTGAAATCATTTTGAGATTTCAGGCTTGTCAGTTTTCTATCTTTGGAGGCCAAATATTTTCTTGTCTGATATATCTTCCCAGCAAAGCACTTGAGAGGATTTATCACAATGAGCAATACTGTGTTCTTCATCTCTGAATAATTCATATCAGGCACAGTGCGACAATTTCACTAGATAACTCTTCTCTTTAAAGAAATAAAAACCATAGTAATGATAATTAAAAAGAGTAATAATAATTAAAAAGCAGTTTGTGTTAATGTTGTCTGATACAGATTTCTTGGAGGTCAAATTTCCTTGTCCTGAGAGGAATATTTACATTTTTTTCTAGTGTACATTTCCTGAGGTCAAAATGTCTATTATGGTAAGAAGCACAAAGCTTCACGCATACATTTTTTTTCTATCCCCTTTTTTAGGGATTTCTCGCTGTCACGCACTCTTCTTCTTGCTAATTCCCAGATGATATGGTGTAGCATATATTGAATTAAATAATTCAGCAATACTGTTACACTTAGGAAATTCTCCTGTGCTTAATATCAGCATGAAAAACAGATGCTGGGGCCAAAATGAAGTCATGCTGGTTTGCCTCTATTTTTGCATATCCCTAAAGAGAAACACTTTTTTTTTTTTTTTTGAGTAAATTTGCTCTCAGTTATTAGGAGATAAAAAATAAGCACTAGATAGATATTCAGTGAAGAACAGAGATAGTCATATCAATGAAGTAGTTTCCTGACCATTTTCATTGGAAAAGGGGGGAAGAAACAGAGATTTGTAAGATTACGCATTTTGTATGCTGTTCAGGTGCCACTGAGTGCAGGAGGTTGTGTAAAAGCCCAGCTAGACTGCTCTATATCCAGCCTAGCATTTCTCATTGGTTATATATCCTTTTAATAAAACCCTTTGAAATACTGGAATTTTTCTGTTCATTAGGGTTTATCTCTATATACAATACAATATAATACTCCTGGATGATTACAAAGTCCTATAGAAGGAATTGTGGTAAATATTGCAACATACAGGGTGTTTTTTTCAAGTGTTAAAGCTATGACCTTATATAACAAAGAAGCAACCTTGAGTCAGCTGGCCAAGCGCTTTTTATCGGTTTAATGTAGCAGAACTCGACCAAAGGAGCAAATTTTTGCATTAGCTTGCCACTGATGTGAATGCTGCAGCTGCTTTTGTATATCCATATTCATTATTGCTAGTGTTCCTCCTGGATTATCACTGATCGAGAAGAATTTGAATCTTCTTTTTGATTTTCTTGTTTTTTTTTGGTTTTTGTTTTTAATTTTGGTAGAAGTAGGCAGAAAGAATACTCAGGACATCCATTATTTCTTTCCACAGTTTGCTGCAAGTGGCAGAAACTATTAAAAAAATGAAGGCATACATATCATGCTATTCAGCTAACTGGTAATTAAAGAGCAATTAAATTTTTCATGGTGCAGATTGTGTCTGTTTTTCAAAGAAATTAGAAACTGTGGCCTTTTGAGAATAGTGCTCTTAATCTATAGACATTTCCTGCTGCAAATCACAAGTTTGCACATCTGACATGCTTCTAGGAGGAAGTTTTCAGCCAGGTGCATTCTCTTTTGGGGAGTGCATTGTCTCTGTAGAAATGGACTGTGCTGAAGCCTCCAAAGATCAGTGAGTCACAAGGAAAATCAATTTTGTGATCCCATCTCAATTTGAAGAATCAAAGTACAGTGCATATCATCAATGTGGTTAGGAGTCTGTAGGTCAACAAGATAGAAAACTGAGTTTATGGCTGTTCTTGAATTATTAATGCCAGCGAGTATTCAGCACTGTATGTTAGGTGTGCTAAACTTCCTTCTCAAGGAGGTTTGCTTTGTACTGACTGTATTGGGATCCTAGGGAAATTAAGGCTACTATTTGGGTATCTAAAGTTAGATGCCCATGAACTGACAGTGTGACTATTTTATTAGGATAAGTCTACTCTCACTGACCTCTGAAATCACATTCAAATAAAATAGCAGAGTGGAAGATTTGTTAACTGTTTAGAACCAATGGTAGGCTGCTCTGTGAAGGATTTAGGCATGTAGGTAAGCCCTGCAAAAGTCAACTAAGCAGCTGTTCAAGCACCTCTTTTAAGTACTTTCCTGAACAGAGATAGAATTAGTCCTTTAATGCAGCACAATGCACTGCACATGGCATGAAGTGGCTGTAGAGCTAAGCCTAAGAGAGAGATGCATGGAAGGCAATGTTTGCCCCAAAATCCAGATATAAGGATAAGTAGAGGATTCCTGGGGTAGGAGTAGAGGATGGCTGTTGTAACTGCCCCGTGCAGGCATTGCAATTGCAGAAAATGTAAATTCCCAAAAGAGTTTTAAATGAAGCAGGCGTGATACTTTGCAAAAGGAGGATGAGAGGAAACATACAGAAGAAACATACAGAAATGCAGAGAAAAATGCAGAGGAAAAGAAAGGAAAAAGCTTTTTAAGTCTGGTATCATGGTAGATCAGATGAGACCTGATAGGGTAAACTCTAGAAAACCTTGTAGGCTTTCAGTGCAAATTCTACATCTGGAGCATCAATGTTTTTTTTTTTTTTTTCCCTCAAGTATTATGAGGAAAATACTTCCAGTAAGCTTTCCTATATTTTGTGATTTAGCATGGATCCAAGTAATTGAATCTTGCCAAAATGTTTCAAATGTCAAATAAAAAAAAAAAGTTTCTGTTCAATTCTGGGAAAATGTAGGCTCCAACTTGCTCTTGCTTAGAAATAACAGGCTAACTCAGAAATATAGAGCAACAGAGAAAACTGTAACTACTGAGAATTCATGAATCCTAAATAATTGCTCATCAGGGATCAAATTTAAATTCTTTAGATACTGCAATTTAATCATGCATTTAAAGTCTTACACTTGTGTGGGCAAAACAGGTGATAGAAGGGGTTGTGTCTTGGGAGCTTAGTGCAGGCTTTGTCCTGCCCTGCATTTCCTGACCTAAAAATAAATTTCGTGGACTATCACTGTGACCTTTTCTTAAATGAGAAAGAAGAAATCCTTTTCCTCGGAAAGTACTGTTCGTTTTCCTTCTGAGAGCATCTCAAATATGAAAGTCAAGTAGTACAATGACTGTTGCTTGCAGTTAATGCACACAGCTAATCTGCCTTGCTGTGAGAAAAGGAAGAGTGACAAATACCACCGAGGTGGCAATGTCTGAGAATTTTGATTTTGATTTACTTACAACCTCCTTAATATTCAGATTTCGGATATCTTGACAGATGTATTCATGGGGGATGAAAATCACATGCAGACAGACAGCCTCAGGCTTATGTGCCACATAAATCCTGTCTAAACCTTAAAAATGCAGTTTAAATGGGCCTAATTGATGTAAAGGACCTGTACTGGCCCTTTACACATGGGAAAATTTCACCCAGATTTGAGGCTTGCAGTAATTAGCTGTTGTACTTTAAATAGCTTTCCTTTTCTTTTTGGATCTGCTTCCATTTTTCCAAGTGCCACTACTTTCATGCTGGCTTCTGATTAAAATAAGTATAATAAAATATTTGAGACTGTGATATATATATTATATATGAACACAAATAAAATGTACATTGGGAGAGGTCAGCATTCAATACAAATTTAAATCAGTTAATTAGCTCTAATTAGGTAATGTGGAGTATGTGCAATATGTGCACGGGGATTGTGCGGAAAATCCACCATCCATGGTTGCGGGAAAGCACACAGACTGTAAAGGACTAAATTCATTTTATCCCTTAATGGTTCTTAAGACATAGGTGGAGGCAAGAATTACTATAGCAACCGATTATGTGTTTGCTGATAGTTCAGTATTTGCTAGTACATTAAGCCTGCCATTTCTAATTAATACTTCATATTTCATATTTATTGTTCCATCAATTTTGGATCAAAATATAGTACAACCAACCTGTTAACCTAATAATGTGAAACATATTTTTGTATCTAGTTTTCGCCTTGCCCCAGTTTCCTGCCATTTGAATGGATGACTTTTTTCCCACATTAGCTAATTTCCTACATACCTCTTATCCACTTAAAGAAAGCAACAGAAAACGTCAACTATTACTTTGAAGAGATGATTTATTTTCGGTATAGGATTCTATCTTTAAATACATTTTGGAATGATGTTTTAAAATACATCTGCCTTTTCTTTTCAAAGGGAACAGTTTTTGTTTGACCAATACTTTTGCCTCAGGGATACCCAAATAGATTTTAAAATGCTTTATTTAATCTTTTAAAATACCTATATTTCTCTTAATTTAATGCAATAATGACTTAGATCACTTTGGAAATGAATCAAGCTAATTTCGAAGTATTTCTGCATTAGTTTTCAATTATAGCATCTACACCATCATTTAAATGAACCTCCTAAAATCCACACCTTTAATAAATTCACATTAGCCTCAAAAGTCATATATAGAGAAGCTCTTTGATATTTAAGCAAGATACTTACATATGTTTGTCCTAAATTTGTAGCTATTTCTATGTTCATCCCAACATTTATCAAAAGTTTGCCCACCTTTTATCAAAGTTGAAAATTTGAAATTGTGATCCCCAAAGTGTTTCACAATAAAGTCATAAATTCCAATCTAGCCAATCAGTGCTCTTTAGGTTAGCCACATGTACACTGGCAAGTGGAGAACTGAGATTCGAACAAACATAGCATATTTCTAGCAGGTGTATGTTGCCTTCCAAACCATTGAGTTGTTGGTCTTACCTATAAGGTTAAGATTTTCCTTCTTTTGCAAAAAGTCTTGATCAAAGTGACAGAAGTAATATCTAATGGGAATCCTGAATCAAGAAGTAATTCATGAAGTTTAAAATGGGAAAATGATACATGTTGCAGTAATACCCACACAGTGGTGTAATCAATAGCAATGCTGCAGCATATTTATTGAGTGACAGCCACCCCAAGTAAGTTGCTCTATATGTGTTAAATGCCTGAATTGTCATCGTTCTGTTCACTAATCTTATTTATGAACTTAAAAAATCTATTCTTCACGTAGATGGTTATTCACTGTTTTCAGTTCTAAAGACTTTTTATATGGTCTAACTACAAAATCTACTGACACTGAAAGTACAAATGCTTCAGTGTAGTCTATCCAGGCTGTTTTGATGCTCTGCTCCATGAGTGAAACTTGTGATGCAGCTAGCAAGAGGTCTGGTGGCGTTAGAAGTTAGTGATCTTGTCAATAGCCCTTTGCAAGGGTTGAATCATAGCAAAGGTGTCCACTGAAGGAGCCTGGGGAGTGGGGCAAACTGTGGTAAAAGCTCAGGGAAATCACAAAGGCAGTAGGAAGTTCAGAAGCAAGACAAGACTGCTTAAAGAAAAGGAAGGAAAAAAGAGTGGGAGAAGGAGCAAATAAAAGACACTGAGTGATCTGAGATGGAGACAAAGCAGGTCCCTCCTGTAGTCTATAAGGCAGCAACCTCTCTGTTTATGGCTTCTCTGTTAAGAGGAGAGGAAGATAACTGTTTGCAGTGGTTGTTTTCTGAAATAAATATTTGTCCACCTTGAGCTGGTTTAAGATGCTATGTCTTGTGCATTGCAATAATATTGAATGACATGATATGAGGTAACTTGACACATGTTATATGGTGTTGGAAGGAGAAAAGAAATGTGGTATATTTATATTTAATCTATCTGAACTCATATTTTTAAATGCTAAGGCAATCTGCATATGTGCTTGCTTTCTTTTAATTCTACAACTACTTATGTCATGGGGGGAATGCTTTTACTGTAGAGCTCAGGCTGTCAGTATACTCCTAAGTACAGCAAAATTTCTATCTTGGCTCATCTGTATTCATAAACAAATGTCATGAAGAAATTAATACTCTGCAGTTTTAAACAGCCTTGTATCTTGCCTGAAATGAGCAATGAAAAAGAAAACTACATTTTGCAAAAATTACTTGTATGACTAGCATTATTTATACTTTATAGCAACATATAAAAATTATCATTTATATGGGCAACCTATCCAGTCCTTCTGCTCTACTGTAACTGAATAACTCTGTTATGAAATATGCTTTGTTCTTAATCTTATTCTGAAAGTGTACTTCTAAAACAGAATGGTACCATCTAGAAAGGCATAAGGGTTTCCTTTTCATGTAATTTCATGTAATTATTATACTTCGTCTTAAAATTGTACAAAAAACCTCTGTACTAATCTATGTGCTTTCTGAGGAGAGCTGTCAGGCCTGAAAATCAGGTCTCCAGCCTTTAAGGTCCTTCTGAAAGACCAAACAACCATCTGATGTATCAGCCATTCCTCCCAGTCTGTATCATCTGCAAATGCTGAAGATTGCTTGCAGTCTCATTTTCCAAGTCATCACTGAAGATGTTAAATGTACTGGGTGCAATATCAGCCCAGGGGGACACCGCTAGTGACTGGTCTGCAGTTGCTAATCTCCAATGCCTTGGTAATCTTTTGATAAGGGATTGCATGGTGACCTCAGGAAAGAGCTCTGTGTTTGTGGGAGAAAGAACTGACACTGAGATGGAAAAGCTCATGTTTCGCTAATAGAGGTCTTTTGAAGTACCCTAGAAAGAGATACACGTAAAATGCAAACCTGATGTGATGCAGAAGTCCTCAGAATTTCATGGATGCCATGAAAGCCAGGAAATGTCTAAGCCATATTTCAGAGAAATTTCCAAATGACAGTCAAATGATGAGGTTCCATTGGGCTACAAGCAAAATCAAATGAGACCGTGACATTTTGTTTTTGCTTGAGGCAGGTAAATGTCATTTTAGATTTTGATGCCTGTGTCATTCCATGGATTCATATTTAGCAATGACTCAGTATGTGGTTATTGTCTGTCTCACAAAAGGGTATTGACAGATTTTCTTCATGGCTGCCTCCTGTACCAATTTAGAAAGATGCCCTTTAGGCTGTACAGATTAATGGACACATCATAGATCAATGGGAAGTTTCCTGAGGCTCTATGCACAGCACATGATTGCAAGTCTTAACATGTTGAAATTTTTGGTGTGCATAGGGAATTTCCTTTGATACAACTGTTAGTAGCCTAACAGGTGCTTCAAAGATGTGTATATTTCATGGTGCCCAGACAAATGAGCAATCAGCCTCCCCAGAACAGAACATGTTGGTTATAAAGGAGAGGGAGAAATATAAATTTGTTAATAAAAAAGATGGCAGAGTTGATGAGAGGGCAAAAAAAGCTACTCAATGCGAAAGGGAATGGTAGAAAAGGAAAGAAGAACTGAAAAAAAGAGGCTAAGAATGCACCAGGAAAGAAAGATACCAAAATGAGATGAGAAAATGAAAGAAAATAGAAAGCCATTGGCTGGGAAGAGAGAGAAAAGAGAATTTCTTGTTACTTTTCTTACTAGTGGCTTGCAAGAGGAGGGGCTTGAGAACAGGAGCTTCTGCCTCACACACAGCTAGTTTGTGCAATGGAAAAAATAGTAAATACTATGCCAAAAGGTTTTAATAAAAAGGGGATATAATCCATGGGGAGGATGATATTTTAATGCAGGATCTGTGCTTGATTATCGCAGCAGCCTTGCTGCACTTGCATAACAGCTTCCTGGAGCTCTTCCCAATGCACTGGCTGTAATTCCAAGTTAGAACTGTGAATCTGGTCTCATTGTGCAAAAATCATCTATCAAGAACCATGGGCCAACTATTACAGAGTCTTTCTGTAGCTCCTTGGGCCACAACTGACAGTTGATAGAAAAATAGAATTTTATAGAGTCTGCATGTGTTCCTTTGCTCGTTCTCCTTCCTCCAATCGTCCATAAATGTTCTTCTCACTAGAAGAGAAACGTGTGGTTGCTCACTCTTTTGTAATTTTAAGCTGTTGCAAAGTTTTTGTTTGAGTGCCTTAGATATGATATTGCAGATGTATTTCTTTTTTGTGCCTGCTGCCTTTAGCAAATGAAGTGTAGACATCAGAGAATCATGGGAGGCCTGTCAGAAACGTGCTGCACTAACAGGACCCCTACCCTAATCCTCCCAGGGAATACTCAGGGAATATTCATTTCATGGATCTATTTCTTACTCAAGCAGTCTTCTCCAATTTTTTTTTTTTACTCCTTGACTGTACTCCCAAGGTGCAGAACTATTCATTAAAAATAACACATGGCCTTACTTGAAAAATGCTTGCTCAATGAACATACAGCTTTCAATTATAGACAGAAAGTTCAAGCGTGCCTTGATCTGTTGAAGTATTGCACACCTTTTATATGCCATGAACCGGCATATGGTGTTACCTGAAAAAATCTCTGCTTTGTATTCAGGCAGCATTTCAGGCAGTATTTCCAGGCAACTCAGGAGAGATTATTGCTGATGATTGCAGTTCATAAAATTCATAGTAGGTCTCCTTTCTTCTGTAAAAAGTGCTCTTTTCCTCCGACACCTTCACCTCTTTCTTCCAGACTATTTCATTTCTGAGGAAACTCATGCTTTTTGGGTCATACAAGAAATTTTCTAGCCAACTGAGCGCCCGGATGGAAGTTGTGTTCTCCAGATCAGACAGATGGTCTTGTTTAACAGTCACATTTTAGCTGTGTAGCTTACCAAGGATCTAAAATTCTATTTCGAATTAGTGCAAATATTTTGAACTTCTACAGAATTTTTCTATTGGACTCTCAAACTCTTCACAAACACTATTCCTCATATCAGCTCTGCCGAGTAGGTCAATATTCTCACCTTAAGATGGAAAAACTGAGACAGGCGAAATAAGGCCAATTATCCAAATAATTCATCTGACGTAGTAAAGAATAGCAGCCACAGTACCTGTGCTTTAGAAGGGGAAACTAGAAGGCCATCACCTCCAAGCTTTAGGATAAAGTTTGAAGGAAGGAAAATTCAAGTAATAAAAATACTATAAAAACCAATGCAAGACTCTGTTTTTGATATGGCAATATAATCTAAACAAAGGAAAATACTATAGAGTAACCTTCAATAACCCAGGTTTTAAATCACTTTTATAAATCCTTTGAAATAGACTGCTGACCCTAATCTCTTCTGGTTATCCAAGAACTGAGACAACATGCTCCTCCCTTCCAGTGGTCCATCCTACCATCTTAAGTTGTAGTGTTGGTGGCCTCATGACAAAAATAACATGAGCTGCAGAATATTCTGCAGATCAGCTAAGGCATGGAGACAATCCAGATGATAAAAACTTCTCCTATCTCCATTCCAGACCAACCATTTCTTTCCTAACACCTCTTAACACTAGGAGATGAAACATTTGAAGTGGGCAGTTGAAAGAGATAGTGTCATGATTTTAAATGGCTGCTGTAACCAGATGGAGAGCCAATATGAAATTTGAAATAGATATTACTTTGTCAGTTTATTAAAGTTTTTATTCACATCTTGGCAGAAACAACATTTGGAATTGTGTCCATTTTAGTGTAACATAATTATCACCATACAGCAGAATGATCAGAAGATGGATAGAAATAATTTCTGAGATGGGTAGCTGACTTTCCTTGTGAGTTCAGTTGAATAGGAATTGTGACTGCTTATTTGATCACATCAGTTAAATTACTAAAACAAATAGTAATATGACAGTATCAGCAACAAATATGAAAGGAGGTTTTTAGATGTATTTTAACAGATCTAAATTCTTAATGTTTGCAGACAGTGGGAACTGTGATGGATACATAAATGGATAATAAACATTTCAGTGCAGCTGGCATATATCAACTTTTCCACAAGCAAATGATTCAATTTGCTACTCCAAAATGATGTGGTTGTGGCAGAGGGTATTAGGGGAGTTTAAGGGCCTGAACAGTTTTAATCTTATCTGATCATCCGTAATAAACGGAGGAGTTGTTAGGAGAAAGAAAAGAAAGAGAGAAAGAGAAGCCAGTAAGAATAACACTTTAAGAACAGTATTTTTCTAAGAATACTTTGAGGACTAAGCGTATTATTAATGGCAGCCAGGCCAGTGTTCCTTTGGAAGGCTTTCACAGGGAACCCTAAATGTTATGAACAGGTCAATATAGTTATATTACCCTAACACACAGTTCCAATTAGTCTTCTAATACGTAACATTCCATTTAGTCCAGTATCAGTAACATGTTGTAATATTGTTCTGTCCCAGACAAAAGTGTTGAATGAGGCTGGTTGTTATTAAAAAAATACTAAAATTTACAAAGCTATTTAAGAATAGCTTCTATAAATATATAATTCTGATTATGCATGATTTCAGATTGCTCATTTTGGTGATAGAATAGCTAGGTGAAATTCCAGGTAAGAGATCAGTCATAGGCCAGTCCCCTTGGATGTAAATTCATAATTTACCGTGGTTAGTTTACCTGTCGCATTTGTTTGAATATTCATAGAATGAATGATCCCTTCCTGGAAATGCTGTTAGATAACTCATACTTTTCACACTTTTTTAGCATAAATAATAGCTTTTCCAGAAAATGCTTCTCATAATTCTCATATTTAGAAATGTACTGATCATCCAGACTAGGAGTAGAAAAGCACCATGTGAATTAGATGACTAGTGCCACCTCATTGAATAATCAAAAACAACTAACACAAACCAAAGATATTTCCTACAGCTCTGTGCCTTTAGGTGAGCAGCTTTAATGAATGTACTCAAAGACTGAATAGCTCACAAATCAAGAAAAAGTCAGAAAAAGAAAATGAGATTGGACCTACTAGGTGCTTTATTTGTAGTGAATATTTCTACCATTTTAGCTGGTCTCTTTCTGGCAGGAGGCTGGTGCTGTCCCCTTTGCATTCTGCTCACTACATTTCCTCAAGCCCGGGAGCCTGTTCTTAATTTCTTCTCTGTTGCCAGGGTCCTAAAACTGCTTTGTGTCTTTTATGCTGTCATATTTACTTGCACTAAAAGGTACTGCAAACCAATTTACAGTCATGTAGAGCACCACCTTTTACTTGTCACCACATTAGAGTCTTGTAACATTTCCATTTTAAACCCTTATTTCAGGCTTTATAAATCCTGCCTGCTTCTAATTATATCAGGTTGAAGGCAGAGGTGTAAATGTTAACCCTGCAGATTGATTTACTGGACATAGAAGGGGGTCTATTTTTATGAAGTAGGATGCATTGGGAAGGATAGTCATTTTGTATAGTTTTAACTCACAAGGTTAGGTTTTAGGTTTTAACTCATAAGAGAACACAAAAGCTCTGATTATTTACTTTGTAATGAGAGAGGATTTGAGTGGAATTAATGACACTGTAGTATTAAGAAACAGAAGAAACATACCTAGTATTTTTCAAATGTTACCTTTTTACATTGTCCCAGAACAGAGAGGACTACTTTAAGAAATTAAGAGCTAATATAGATACATAAAACAAAGAAAAATATTATTTTCTTCATAAAGTCTGTGGTTGGTGAGCTCCCTGGGAGTTGATCAAATAAAATATTGTGGCTGAATTAAAAATAAGAGCTATCAGTTTCCCAGTGTTTAAAAGCAGATGTTGCTTTACAAAATACAGGTCATATTCTAGCCTTCTGTTTTGCAAGTACAACTTAGGAACTGCTAATTCCTGGAGTAGTAGACACTGGTACAAACTACCTGGAGACTGGGAAATATCTTTCATTTGAGGGTTTTATTAGTAGGTAGACAATGTCATCT
>JAWLRI010001063.1:5011528-5181959 GCA_034781795.1 Crypturellus tataupa
GCTAATATAGATACATAAAACAAAGAAAAATATTATTTTCTTCATAAAGTCTGTGGTTGGTGAGCTCCCTGGGAGTTAATCAAATAAAATATTGTGGCTGAATTAAAAATAAGAGCTATCAGTTTCACAGTGTTTAAAAGCAGATATTGCTTTACAAAATACAGGTCATATTCTAGCCAAGTGAAAATTGGTATTCTGTTTTGCAAGTACAACTTAGGAACTGCTAATTCCTGGAGTAGTAAACACTGGTACAAACTACCTGGAGACTGGGAAATATCTTTCATTTGAGGGTTTTATTAGTAGGTAGACAATGTCATCTTTGCCTTAGTCTTCACCTAGGCCTTCATGCCATTGTGAATATATTCAAGGAGAGCTAACAATGGTGACTGAGTTTAAAATCAAGGATTACCTAAGAACAGCCTCCTACAAACCCATAGGACCTACTAGGCGGCTTCGAGCAAGGGCATTGGGAGAGCTGGCTGATGCTCAGTTACCTTTGAAGAACCAAGGAGATCAGGGGAGGTCTGCAGTGACTGGAGAAAGGCAAATGTTACACTCGTTTTCAGAGTAGGTCAAAAGGATGAGGTGGGACACTCACCTGAGGAGGGAGATCTTTCAGTCTCCTTTTGGCCCCTTGGGGAAAACCATGGAGCGAGTCCTGTAGAACAGATTTCTGGGCACGTGGAGTAGAAGGTGGTGGCTGGGACCGATCAGCATAGATTTAGCAACTGTACATGATGCCCGACAACCTGATTACCTTCCATGATAAAATAACTGGCTTTGTGGACAAGAGGATGGTGGATATAATTTACCTTGACTTTAGTAGGGCTTTTGATTCCTTTTCCCACAATATTTGTGTACCAAGCTAGGGTGTTACAGTCCTCATCTGTGGAGAGCTAGATAGGTAAAAAAAATGGATGGTTGGGCTCTGGTTAATTGTTGGTACACTCCTTAGAGGCTGGTGGCAAGTGGGGTGCTGCAGAGAACCAGTCCTGTTGCACGTCTTCATCAGTGACCCGGAGGAGGTGAAAACACTCTCGTCAGCTTTAGACGACACAAAATTCGGGGGACCAGCCAATCGTCTTGAGGGCATGGCTGCCACTCAGGGGAACCTGGGCAGGCTGGAGGGATGAACGGCATGTACTCTGTTTTTAATACAGTGGAGCAAAACTCTGTTGATTTCTATAAGCAGAGGATGTGATGCGAAATTTAAAGATCTTTCTCAGCCTGCTCCAGTTCTTTTGTTTATCATGCAGCTGTGCTTATTAGTTTTTGCATGCTTTTTAATCTGTCCTTGGAAGTGGACTATTGAGCACTGACCAGGGCCAAGGGACCAGAAATATCACCACAGAACCATATTCCTTTATTTCAGCCTTCAGTATGTTCCTGCTCCCCTTCCTGTCTCTTAGGCCTTGGTAAATCTCATAAAATCCTTTTCAGATTGAAATCCTACTCTTCCAAAACTGTAATATTTTTTACAGCATGTATTTCTTTGTAGTTGTTCTTAGTCTCTCGTTGACAGACTTTAGGTACCAGTTCCCTGGCGGGTAAATGTCTTCCTTAGTCTTAAATTTATCCACTTGTTTTGTTCAGAGCAACACATGGGGATAATAGATTGGCTCACTGCTACCTGACACTGCTTCTAAGTCCTTATTGCCATGCCAGTTTTTTTGTAATACTGAATCACAGAGATGTCTAGAAGAAGCCAACAGCATTTTGCCTAGTTATACATCTCCCAGAAGAATTGCAAGCTGCCTGGATTTCTCTAATAAACTCGCTAAATAGATGTGCTTTTGCAGAGGTGTTTCAACAGTTTAACAGATTTATTCAAGAAAATAATAATAAATAGCTGTTTCAAATGTCAAACTTAAGACTTGCAAAATGTAACTATATACATACATAAGATGAGAACATAAATCAGCACAGGAAAACAGCTTTGTAAATATTTATGAAGACAGGGCTCTTTGTTTCACACTTACTCCTCCTGTGTCCTCATCTTCAATTTCCACTTGCTTTAGTTTATGGCTGGTAGTAGTCTTGACTGGGTTGCTGACATTGTTAAATTGCATCCTGTTTTCTCTGGTATCACATACACCATAATCCTAAATCCTTATTGACTGCAGGTGGATGTATGCTCTATCGAAAGAGATGTGTTTGCATGCAGGGGCACATTCTAATTCCTGATGAGCCTATGTGAAGTTTAGCAAGCCCCACATTAGCCAACGGAGACATAACCTGGATTTGCTTATGACGTGAGCTGCCATTCCTGGGGTGGCTGCAGGGGAGGCAGGACCTGTGCATGTGGTACAGTTAATTTATCTCTCCAATTTCTAATACTGCTCAGTAACTTGCATCAAAATCTCTGGCTTATTCAATTGCATTTTCTCCCTATTTAACTGGTAGGAAATAGCCTGATGTTAATTGATGTAATCATCCTAAAAGTGAACTTGCTGAAGCTTTTCCATATTTGTTCAACTGGATCTTTGAAGTTCTTGACTGACCAGTTTGGACTGAGGTATGTCCTCCTTCTCACAGACCCTTTCTGACTGCATCCCACGGGATGTCTGAAGGTGTCGCTGGGCATGTCCTGCAGTTCTTGTGGGCAGTCCTGGATGGAGTCTTCACATGGAAGAGTTGGTCTCTGCTGCTTCATGGGAAGCTCTGACAAATCAAGAGCTGCTGCTCCTCAGAGCCTGCCAGGCTGCTTCGCGTGTATTTCTGCACGTCTTCAGAGAAAATATATAGAATGAGCAGGAAAAGGGCTTGGGGATGTGAAAACATTTTCCATTATGTTTGCATGTCTTGGTTTGAGCCTTGTAAGAGGAACACGATTCACTGTCTTTTAAACAATTGCTCGTATTTACTTGTAATTACATTTTCATCAGTGCAAAATAATGAAGGAGAAAGATTAGCATTCTTTTGCATGCAGGCTTATCAGAAGGTTTCTATATATTGCACATATTTGAATCATTTAATATTTTAATATGTATTTAATTATATTTATGTAGATTTGAGCATCTTTCTGATTACAGTGGTGTCATTTATTAGTAATTCCCCTGAAGTGAAGTCTATGATCATAGATTTGTTGTAAACATAAACAAAATATGTCCAAAGAGTAGTTTCTAAGAAGCTTGTGGCTCTTCTCCCTGCAGTCAGATCAGATTTTGCATCTTTTTAAAACACACTTCAGGCACACCCCTGATGTACTAGAGGAAATAAAATTCTATTTGATCAATAGGACAGTTGTCCGTGGTGAACTGTGTGGATCATGACTTTTATTCTGTGGTTTGTGTAGCTAGGAAAGGTCTGAGGTCTTCTGCAGGTGAGTTACCTCCCACACGTCCCTTTTACCGCGTGTAGTTCTGGCCAAGCTGTGTTGCTGGTTTCCTGCTGATCCTCTGCTGCTTGCTGGGGCACCATGCTCCTCACAGCTGCAACTCTGGTGGGATTCAGGTCCCGTGACCCAAGGACGGGTATGACCTTGGCACCGAAGAGGACATCTCAAAAGGAGTTAATGATGGCATTACTTTCTATCCACTCTTTCTCATTTCAGAAAACTTCTGATTCTATGAAATTAATTGAATGATAAGAGGAGTTTTTCCTCAAAGCAATAGATGAGGTGGGTGCACCAGCCAAGTCTGAGCTGTTGTCCTGAACATGCAGCTCCAGGTTTCTCTGCAGCAGGGAGCAGCATGCGAATCATGAGAAATGGTGGCCTCGGTGTTACGTAGCTGCTTTCCCTGCAGTCCTTCCCTGTGTCCTGGAGGATACAGGACTGGGTTCCCTGCTGAATCTTCCTCTGAAGATTGTCCCTTCCTGGGGACGCTGGGATTGAGAACAACCCCTGTTTGCAGTGCTAAGTATGGTAAATGCTATTGTATTATCCAACAGCAGCGAATGAAATAATCCCCCTTCCGTCCCTTCCTAACAGGATAATGTTAAAGGCATTCCTCTGAGATGGAGAGTAATAATTTGTTAATTCCCCTCAGTATTTCATGCTTCTCAGTAGTGCAGCTAATTTTCTCTGAGTACCTTATTAACATTCACAGTGACTTTGCGGTCCCACCCTAATAGCTCTCCACAGAGGCAGCGACTGTGAAGGTGAGAGCTGACAGAGGGACACATTTTCTCTCCTTTTTCTCTGCAGACTGTATTATCCTGGTTTTCATCCGCTGAGGGCAGTCCAGCTGATGCGAGTGGGCAAGCTGCAGTATAGTCAAGACATGTTCCCTCAAGCCCTGGAGACCTTGAAACAGGTCAGTATTTATGAACTGTGTTTGCTCTCCTTCCCCACGTCCCTTGGCATCCCCTGAACCCACCATGTCCCGTTTCCCCTTCCGCTCTGCCTGTACCTTATGTCTTTGAATACTTCTCAGCATATTTCTATGGGTGCTGTAGCTGAATGTGGTGATGGGTTGTTGTTGCTTGCAGTGTTTCAGGCACAGACTTCCTTTACTATCAGTCACTGCTATTTGCAGTTCAGTAGCTCAGAAGTACAGGAATGGAAAATAACTGCTAAGGAGGTGCCTTATGCGCTTCTTCTTACTGTATGTGAGTAAGCCCAGAGCTGGTCACTGCTGATATGCAGAACCATGGAAGATTTCAAGCCCTCTTGGCCACCTGGGCAAGCTGTGGGTGAGGAGACAGGGCCCTCAGGAGGAGGTTTGGGGCGGTCGCTCCCTGGGAGCACAGCCTGTGTACGCAGCCAGACACAGCCCCTGGCTGTCCACAGTTCCCCTGGAAGCGAGTGTGAACCCTGTACAAGTACCTGATTCAGGGAGGTGGTGCAGATGGTGAAAGCCAGCAAGCCAGAATGAACATTGTTATCTCTATGTCCCAAAAGCATCAGCAACATGAAGCTCAAGCCCCTGCCTCTCCGGAGATTTTGTTAGGAGCCATCTAAGGGAAGTCATATCTCAATGAGAAGGGCATGAGCAGTGTCACCAGTGCAGATGAGCGTTAAGCTTTTAATGGCCAGGAGAGTAAGGTGTGCAGCGGGTCAGGTGTCATCAGTAGGTGTCCTGGATATTGTAGTTTGTCCTGTGTGAGGAACTTTTTATGATATTGTTGCCTTTTGGGTATTTCTCATCTTACAGTGTATTTATCCATAAGACAACACAGAAGAAATGCTATCAACTCCCTTTTCCAGACAGGAAATTGAAGCACAGGGAAATCCGTGAGCTTCTAGCACAAGTTACCACCATTTACCCGTCCTTCCTCCCTTCTTCTTGGATGTGTGAAAGTGAATGTCAGAAAATTGATAGCTTATGCCCCTATTCATAGAACTGACAATAAAATAGTTGCAATTTACACAAACCAGCAATTCCTGGGATCTCATGGGAGCCTCTGGCTTCTCCATTTACACTATTATATTATTTTAGTACTAATAAAATATGGGTATTTTAACCCTTTATTAGTGCAGAAATTGGCTGTATGTCCCCTTAGTTTAATATTCATGCCACATGAAGAGCTGGTTGTGTGGCAAAGTTTTCAGGCAACTGATTAAGGCAGAAGGCAAGGAGTGTCAGTACTGCTGGAAGTGGGAATCAGAGGCAGGACTGATCCTTACACCTGCCTGAAACTCCTATAATGTTAATATCTGTCATGACTCCATAGATAGCTTAGTCCCTTGTAGTTACTTTTTTAAACTCCAACACTTATTAGGTTTTAACGTGTAATTAATTATGCATGCTGAATGACTGATAATTTCCAGATGTTTTAATAATAAATCAGTATTTGATATGATGACTGTCTTGCTAAATTGTAGTAACTTAAATCATCCCTTGATATGTTTAACTTAAATTGTGGCCAATTCTGATCCTTAAAAAGCTGATGGGAGCGTAATCAATTCTATTTCCTATTCATTACTCAGAAGTAAAGCATATATCTGTCATGTGCCAGTTAATCTCCTCTGCTATTTCCCCTGTAATATTTATAACTTCAGAACACTCAGACTTTCCTTTTTAGTAGTTGGAACAAACCATCAGTCAGAGAAGCTTCTGCCTTCATTGATATTTCTGCAGCATGTTAACAGGCATGCATACATTTTTCCTACTCTTCTAATTTGGTACTCTACTATTACATGAAAACAGAGTGAATTGCTTCAATCAGCATCAGTGAAGGTAGAAGTTGTGATGGATTTTTGTATGTGCTTAGTGAGGTTGCTGAGTTTAAGCCAGATTTTTCCTCTTTTAGCCACTGAATACAGAGCGATACCTAGCACAGAAACACCTTTTCAAGCTTTGATCGCCTCTTTCTCTGGAAAGGGAGAATAATGAGCTATTTACTGTTCTATACCATACCTCAGTGCATCTCTAACCATGGTCTCCAAGCCATTAGTGGTCCACAAGGACACAGTAAGTGCTTTGCAGCTGGGATGCAGAACCATTTACAAACTAATCCCATTGTGGCTTGTCTATTTCCTGTTTCCCTCCCCCCTTTTCACCCACATAAGATGGGGAAAGACTGAATTCCCACTCCCTGGAACTGCCATGCTACTTCCCTGTGCAACTTGTAAACATAGGACACATGGCTGCTTTGAATGGGATCTGAGGCTGATTCCCTTTATTGCTGTCTGAACCAGGGCAAATATTAGAGCAAGATAAAATTCCCAGTTTGTTGTGAGGACGGATGTAATTCCTAATAAAACTCAGATAATGTCCTAAAATGAGAACTTTGTTTGGCCCTGTGTGATTAAGTGTGTCAACATAGCATGCCACATGCTCAGAGCACAAACTCGATTGCCTTCTCTGCTTCATTACTTTTCTTAATATGCTCTGACACTGAATAGCACCCTGTTGGAGCCCTCGTCAGGCTAATTTCAGCACGACGTTAAGGAGGAGGATGTAGATGGTGCGAGAGGAATTGCGATCTGAGTGAGTTTCGCTTCACTCGTATCAATCCTGTTTAATCAGGCTCAACCTCTGGGCTGCTGTGCACTGACAGCCTTTTCTGCATCGGATGTGCAGGGCGTTAAGAACCTGCACGTCCTTGTATGCAGGTCAGTGACTGGTGTCTCCCTGCTATCCTCCACGTCGGCTGAAGGAGAATCGCTAACGCAGCCCCCTTACTGTGGCCGCCCTTTGGTTTAGCATTCCTGAATATAAAGTGCTTTATTTTACCCACTAGGATTAAATTTGCCCTCTTAATGTATATGAAGCCCTGCAGAACATAATTCACCAGATTTGGGAAATGGAAGTGTTGCAGGGAGGCAGTGCACTGCAATAAAACCCAAAGTTAGCCTTTAGTTTATTGCATAAACAACTTATTTTAAAAATATGTAGCATATTAAAAAATACATATATACACGCACATGCGTATGTGTACATGTATGTGTATATCTATATATAAGAAAAATGTAATGGTGGGAGGACGAATGGAATTACAGATGAGGAGCACCCTTGTCAGCAAAAGGTAGCCCAGCGTGACATACCTGATTTGAAGAGCCTGGGCTGGTTTTTAAAAGAAAAATTGGTGAAAATGAAAGCTACAGCCAGCTGTTCTGCCCAGAGAAAAGCGTCATGCCCAGCAAGCAGCTCCCTCGCAGGAGCGCAAGAGCTGCTGGGCATCGCTGGAGCTCCAGCAGGTCCTCTTGCAGATGCCCGTGGGCAAGAGGGGACCGTCCCTCCCCGTGCTGACCGGAGGGTCCGGTTGGAGGAGAGAGGTTGTGGCGCCTGCCCCACGGTGTGGGGCCCCCCATGGCTGTGTCCAGCACAGAGGTCCCACGCGTGCGGACTGCCCTCCTGAGCGGCGCTGACACGTCCATGCCTCATGCAACACATTGTTCCTCGACTCACAGGACTCGGGACTTGTCACACAGTTTGTGAATGCTAAGTATTTCTTAAGCAGGCACCCTGGTGGCCAGCTGTTTTGGTACCTAGTCATTCCCCTTATTACTGTAGTCCCTGACATGTAGGCAAAAGCACAAGAAGTGGGGTTAAAACCTTCCTAGGTTTCACTGCAACAATTAAGAAATCCCCTTTTTCTAGGTGTTCACTTCAAATGCTGGAACACACTAGCAGGCCATCACTGGCAGTCACTGGGATGACATTTGTTTGCCCCGCAGCAGCACTACCATGTGCCCCCTTCAGTCAAATGAGGTAGAGAAGCACTGAGACCTTGACCAGTTTGCAGACCCCCGCTTCACGCCATCGTGACATGGGGCTGTTGGCTCTCACATCCCAGTGCAAATTGGGCACAAGTTTCATTGACATTCATGGAGTAACAGTCATACCACTCATCTAATGGGATTTATATTCGCAAGGGAGACTGTGTGGTTGATGACACCATGGCCTGTGTTGCTGTTTCACAATTCCTGTAACTTTTCATAGTTAGATTTGTTCCTTTAGCTGAGAGGAAGGCCACATGGGCTACAAGACTCTGTGCAGCCTCGGCTCTGCTGTGTATTTGGGAGGTTTCGATGAGCAGGGTGATGTTCTGCATGTTCTTGCTTCTGGACAGGAAAAAAAATAATGTTTTGGAGGTGAAATCATCCCAGTTTTGGACAGACTTTTGCCAAAATGCCTACATTATTTAATGACAGTTTAAGTTGTGTTAATAAAGTTGCTGCTTCCCCAAACAGCACGCACAGGACCCTGCCTTCAGGTGTTCTGCTCTATAGGATCCAGGGCTTCCCATACGGTGTAGATGTTCATCTCTCCCCTTCCTGTTGTATATGCCAGGTGGAGACTGGCTTTTATTCTTGTGCTTTACACTGCTTTTTCAATCCTATATTTTAAAAAATGTGTTATTGTACAGCATGATGCTTCACTTTCACAACCTGTTACAGCAGTTCCACAACATGTTAAATTAAGAAAAACAAAACACTACAAACAATTTGACAAGTCTTTTGGGGGAATATAATTGTGATTTTATTACAAACATTTTGCAAAAAACTTGAGCAGGTTTGTATTTCTGCTAAAATAGATATATGCAAAAATTGAAGATTTTTAAATTTCATTGTAATTTTTTTCTCCTAACACTACGCTTGGAACTGCCTTGCTCTTTCTTCTAAAATGTTGAGTCCCTTTCCATCTGTTACTTATCTCTTTGCATTATGAATTTAATAGAAGGAAGAAGCAGAGCATTGATATGAAAAGCGATGATCTCAGTGTGAGCTGGGAGATGAATATTTCAGGCACGTATGTGGTGGAGAATCAGCACCACAACAGGCAATATAAGCCTGAATTTGCCTAGCAGTGTAAGATGCCCAGCAGACATAGAAAATGATCTCTTAGGGAAAAACAGCAAAGGAGCCTTCCTCATCCACACCTTTTACAGTGAAACTAATAATTTAACTTTTTTTAAATAATGTGTCAAGATCTTGGATGCCATAATGAACAGATCCTGAAAGCATCTTCATCCTTCAGTACATTCCCCAGCTATTCCAAACATCAAACTGTGCAACATGTTAGTGGGGTTTAATTTTTGACCACCTAGGAGTAATAAGCCGGTGCCGCCTCCTCTGTCAGAGACAAACCATTACACACTTTGGGACACTTCTGTCCTACTGCTGTGCCATGCAGTAACGCTCCCTCCTGCCAGCCCCTAGTGCACCACTGCTTACGTCTGTGCCCCACTGCCATTCCCAAATCCTCCATATAGGCTGCACGGTGACTCCTGTGTCCCTTTCTGCTCTCTTCTCAAGGCCTATACCATTATGAAGGTGACCCATGGAACAGATCACAGCCTGATGCAAACCTTGATGGAACTAAAGGAACAGTGTGAGGCTGCCATGAGGAAGCAGTGAAGAAAAGATGCAGTCTGGAAAACAAGATATTAAAGAAAAAAGAAAAAAGAAAAGCCAGTCCTTTTTATTAAATTGGAAAGCTTCTTGTTGATATTGGAGTCTTTTCATCAGATCCTGATTGCTTTACAGAAATGTGTTAACATTTACTGGTTTTGCTCTGTGGTCTTCTGAACTTTCCAAACTTTCCTCATGTTTTGATGAGCATTTGCCACTTTCAGAAGAATTTTAACTTCTGCAAGGCAAACTGGCAGTGGGTAAGTCCTAATATTTCATCATAATAAAAACTCAACACATACCTATGGACAGAAATAATCTTATTCTTTTCTTTTTTGTTCAATAACCAAAACCTCCAATCCAAATACCTCTGAATACAGAGAAAAAGATTAGACTTGAATTCCAACATGATACTTGGCTAGGCTTCCTATGGAGCTTCTCCCATGCTCTTCTAGAATATGGATTTCTCTATCTGGGCTAGCTAAGGAATTATCACTAAACCTCACCTTACTAGCTGTCTAATGCTGTCTAATGTCTCAGTTTACTAGAAAATATTTTAAGAGGCTTTATTCTACCAAACACCTCTCTGATGAATTGATAAAAATTATTGGAAAGCGTGTGGTAGATCCTCAGCTGTTGCAATGCGGTATAGTTCCATTGAGATCAGCAGTCAGTTTTTTAGTCAGTTTACAGCAAGAGTGAGAGAGAGAACGAGTATATTTCTTCCTTTTTGACTTCCTATTAGATGTCTTTTTTTTTTTTCCAAAAGCATGATCCAGTGCTCTTTGGTATCAAATAAAACTTTCTAATACTCCAAATGAGTTTTTATTCTCTCCCAACTTGCCTGCAAGGCTCTGGTGTTCTTCTTGCATCTCATGTTATTACAGAAAGTTCTAATATTGAATATTAAAATGGACTGAATGAAAAATGTAATCAAATGTCTATCTGTGTTGAAAATGCTTATCCTTCTGATATTCACCCATTTTGATTGTTTTAATGGACACCATCATCAGATTTTCTCACTTCATGACAGCTTACAAACCAGACCGATTTGTTTGTTTGTCCAAGGTAACATGGATTAGAGACCAGTTCATACTTATTTAGATAAAAGAAGTTCCATCTTTTTTCTTTTTTCTTTCTTCCTTTGAGAGAAAAAAAAAAGAAAGCTCCTAAATTACTGAAGAAAAAAAGTGCTATAGGGGTGCTATCAACAGGATATATTCAGTTGCCTTTCCATAAATATGATTCTCTTGTGGGCTAAAAACACTCTTATAAGGGGGCAACGTGCCTTTTAGGGCATATTTACCTTTCACCGTGTGTCCAGATTTAAGAAAGCATTGAAGAATCAACTTGAATAAATGGATGACCTGGATCCAGAACATCCTTGTATTTTCATGGCGTTCCTGTAGGACTGAAGTCAAATCAAAAGTTTATACCCAGAGATGTTGTTTGTCTCTGAATCTTCAGCATCTCAGCTAAGTCAGGGAAATATCTGAATAGATTTGAGGCAACAGCTTTGCTTTTGCACACTTGGCCAATGGTCTGAGTACAGCCCCAAGAAGTTGGTGTGGTGCTTAGAGCTTGCAGTACATATGCTGCTCCTGCTTGCCAAAATATTACTTTAAACTCCAGACTAGTGTGCAGCACAGGTTGATGTAATGACTTAATACTAAAAACCAGCTATGAGTTTCTTCCAGAGAAAGGATCTTTCTAGTCACTGCAACGAGGTATAATCAACTTTTCTCCATTCAGCTCAGGCAACAGCAAATGGCACTCCAGTATGTCAGTAGCTGCACACTTTGGTTAGCATTATTTCTAAGCAATTTTACTTTCTCTTCGGATAGCTATATTCCTTTCCCTCTCTTTTCCTTCCCTTTGCTCCCACCAAACATACTGGTGTGTTAGTGCCTGGCATGCTTAATCTCTAAGTAGTCCTGCAGATGGTCGCTGAATGAGAGATCGTCCCTCACTGTCTTCAAGGGGGAAGAAAAGCTTTTCTTGGAAAATGCGTGCTCCGTTTCCCTATGCTCATCAGCATGAGAGCTGTAACTACCAGTGATGCCAGCTTCCATGTTTATCACAGAAACAAATGTTAACAAATGCCAAATATTTATGAGGAGCATTAAAACCTAAATAATTTAAGGTCTTTGAAAGTATCGCTTTCAGGTATGTCACTCCTCACTAACAATTTATTGCTGCTATTCCAGCCATGACTGTTTTTTCATTAGTGTATAGTTGTTGTAAAGTCAGGCTTTTTCACACCAGTAACTTGACACCATTAATTATTATGAGATGAGAATGCATTTAGAAAGAAAGGGAACACTCTGGGCATAATTTACAGCCACAGCACATGAATGCCAATGCTGAGGAAGATATCTCCTTTTGAGGCATTTGAATTTGTTCCAGCATATGGAGCATTCACTTGCCCAGCAGCAATATTCAAGCAATAACCTCTAAAATGCAGTGCATTTCTGGAGTATATAGCATGACTTGAAGCCAGAGGCCAAGTTACACCAGCGACCCAAGAACTTCAATAATCCTTGCAGAAATTCACTGCTTGGTTGTGTCTTCTTGCTGTTATGAAAGGAAATTATGTGGGGAAAAGGTTAGACGTTTGTGTATATTAGGATTGCTGACAGAGCAGAGGCATCACTGATGGACAATCAAAAAACGTGATAGGCACCCAACCTTCAAGAGTTATTTTTCTACTTTTAAAGAGGCATATGCATATCAAAAATTATGTGCTTTTGCATGAAGATGATGCTTGTGTAATCTTGTTATCACGATTCTAATAGATTTGCAAGAATGCAAGGAGCAAAACTGCCCAGACCAAGCTGGCCTGCAGGGCCTGCGCCTGGGCAGGACCCCTAGGGCTCCATGACGCACCTCGTCCCACACATCGGCTTGCAGAGGTGTAGGAGCATGAACGATGCTCTGCATTCATCACTACAGGTATAAAACCTGCATATCTCCCAGCTTGGAAAAGATTTGCATTTTCTGGTTGATTTCAGTTCCGTACGGAGCAGTTTCCCTTGGTGGTCCCCATGTACCACTGCCACCATCTGGGCTGCTGCTGCTCCTGGGAGCACTGTTTGTTGCTGGCATGTTTTCTCCCACAGTGTTTCCATACTGTGTTTTCTGGAAGAAAAAAAAAAAAAAAAAAAAAAGTTGGCCTTGGAGTTGGCAGAGAGATTTAGCTAAATGCAGGGTTGAAGAGCTCGGTCTCAAGCAAGGGTGTCAGGGAGGGAGGGAGGAGCACTGGACAAGCATTCATCTCAAGTCCTGGTGATCTTGTTTTCTGTCTTTGCACAAACACAATGTTTTGGCCTTAAAAAAAAAAAAGAAATCTTATAAATTTTTTAGGTGGAATTCCTTTGCTAAGTTAAAGATGTTAAAGTCAGAAAGAGGCGTTATCTGTAACGCTGGCAGGCCAGCTGCTTGCTTCTAGCACTTTGGGCAGTATCCTTTGGAAAACAATGGTAGTTTGGGTTCACCTCAAGGTTTAGAATTAAATTCTGAGATACTTTGATTGTCACTATTCTTCAAATTAGTCTTGTAGGAGCAATATTAGATTGCCTTTAGATGAAGTTGAAATGTGCTTGGAAGGAGAACAGGGAGGAAAAAACATGCGAGAACTATGAAGTTTTGCTGAAAATATTTCATTCTGGTTGAAGGAAACATCTATCTCCAGTAAATATATAAAAATATAATATTATATAAAATAAGAAATGAATATGTATACATTACCTTCCTAAACAATGTATTACAGCTGTGAACAACTTGAGGTCTATCACTTGCGTGTGAATCCTGTTGTGTGTGGGTTTAGGTCAGCAAAATTCTCCCACTACTCAGTCTTTCCTTTGCTTCTAGCTATGACCCTGCTCTGGGATGGCTGTTTTTTAAAGCTGGCTTTTCTTAGGCTTGTTATTTTACTGCCTACTATGTATGAGATACAGAGGCTTTTTCCCTGCACAGTGTGTTTATTGCAAATAGTCCCCGGCCGCCAGAACACCCTTAATGAGGAGAGTGCAGTTTCTCACAGAGGTTGTGCCAATTATGCGGATTGCTTTTTATTTTCTGATTCAGAATTAAATCTCCTGTAAGACACAGGGAAGAAGGAAGGCCTCACAGCTGCAGCTTGTGGAGCGCCAGGTTGTCAGCAGCGCCAGAGACTGTGTCTGACCTTGGGCAAGTCACGCAGGGTTGGCTTGGCATGCACGGCCAGGCTTTGCCCTTACTGAGCCTTGGGAAATTCCTCCTCACTGTAAAGAGCACAAAGGACCAAGATATGGTGCACTTCACACCTCTGCATCGCTGCTTATCTTCCTATAAGAGCTCAAGGAAGCTCTGTGCATTCCTGAAGCACATTATCTGCAGGACAGTAGGAGAGCCACTCACAGAAAATGATGTCGTTCTTAAAATACCTCAAAGTACTTTAAAAAGAAGGCTAAGTATTATTTCCCTGTTGAGGAAAATAAGGCTCGTAGCTAAATGAACCAGTGAGTTCAAGTTTACGGAATGGCAGCAATGCAGCAAGCCCTGGAGCTACAGCTGGTATCGGCAGCCGGGGGGTCAGTGACTTCTGATGCAGAAGCAGCATTAATATAAGCAGCAAGCTCAGGTACTCCATAGAGAGGTCTGTCACTGAGCAAAGTAGCAGTTCCAGAAGGTACTAATTATAGGAAAGAAATCTTTGACCAGTCAGCTTTTGAGGAGAGCAGCAAACAGCTGGTTGCCGTGTTAATCTGCAAGTCCTAACCAAGTCCTGAGTGAACTTGTCCAGATCTGCGGTGACACACAGTATCTCAGCTCTGCTCCTGCCCTCTCTGCGTGTGGGATGCATGCGGTGAAAGGACCTCATCCACTTTCCATGCCGTAATCGCAATTATGACTCGAAAGTTCCTCCAAAATGGAGTTGGGACCCCCTTGTAGAGCGCTCGGAGCAGCACCTCCTGCGCGTGGGAAAGGCTCCTTCTCGCCTCGTCAGGTCAGCACGCTCCAAAACACACTCAGAGTAACCCCTGACAAAAGTTCAGAGCAAAGCTCAGTTAGAGCTTATTTTTGTTGTATTTTTCTTAAAGAGCTATTTTTTTTCCTATGTTTTTCCATGCAAAGTCCTTTTCTCTTTCATGTCTGATTTTACAAAGAAGTTAATCAGCCTGAAAGTGTATTTGAGAAGGATTTTTGTAAAATGACCTGTACCAGAAGCTATTTGTTGTGATAAATTATGATATATTTTTAAAATACAGAGAATATTTCGCATCCTATCTAAACATGTATTTTTCTTGTCTTCAATAAGAATCATGGACGCTACCTGAAAACCTGCGGTCTTTTATTCCCAGATCTTGTCATTCAGCACAGTGATTTCTGTTTAGGCCCATAATAGTGATGTGCAAACCATGCCCATATGACCCCCCATTAGTATTTTGCAGGGTGAACTCAACATTTTTGTTTGCTCTGTGCTTGTGATCAACACGGACAAATCAATTCTAATTCCATCATTCTTTAGAATTTTTGTAGGTTTTAATAAGGACCTTAGAGATTCCTTTCCCAAAGAAAAAGAATAACTCAGGCTTAGTAATTAGGCTTCATACAGTCACTGCTCACACAGAGGAACCTAACAAGTTCTTTATAGTTCCCAGGAGACCAATTAACCTTCTTTTAAATATATCTCTATATAGCTGCACATACACGCACGCACAGAAATGCACACACACACACACGGAGCTTTTCAGCACTCTCTTGTGCTCCAGCGCCTTGTTAACCAAGTCGTGGTGGGCCTTGCAGCAAGAACACAGGGCTGAGGCAGGTGGCTCGAGCCCCTTTAACTCTAAACATGCCAAAGTCAGAAAGGGGCATGAATCATTCTTTGGCCTGCGCCCCCAGACAGAGAAGGGGGTAATCACACATCGTCTTCATCCTCCTCTTCAGCTGACGCTCCCTTCCCCTCCCAGCCTCCAGCAGCCTCGTTGGGTGCACAGGAGCCTTGGCTCTGTTTCAGCTGAGGGCTGGTTTTGCGGCGCTGAGGAGACTGTAGAAAAGAAAGAGCATCATTTTCTTCCTCCGCCTCCTCAATTCGGTGCCTCTAATTCCCAGTCCCTGGAGGCAGCGGGGAGGAAGGTGGCAATCTTGCAAACCTCTCGGAGGAAAACTGCTCTTTAACTTGCAGGTGATTCCTCTTGACAATCCCACTTGACTTGCAGAGCGGGAGACGGTGATGGAGAAGGGCGTCTGATGAGGAAATTAGCCGCGCTCCCCCCGCCCCCCTTTCTCTCTCTCTCCCCCATGTCCTTTGCTCTGCTCTTTTCCGTGCTTGCCTTGCTTGAATTTAAAGAACTCTTTAAACGAAGCCCTTTAGTGTCGCCTTCCTGCTGCAATATATGACAGGTATGGTGCGGAGCAGCCTCGGACGGGACGGGACGGGACGGGACGGGACGGGATGGGATGGGATGGGATTAGGTCTGGGGCTTTGTGCGGGCCCCGGGGGGTCTCTGGAGGGAGCCCTGGATGCTGCTCTCCTCAGGGGCCCCACCGGCCTCCCAGGTGAGATCGATACTGAAGGCAAATGCCCACACCGCGCTAGGCTTCTTGCACGCAGTTTGTGCCCTGTGTAGGCCTGTGATCAAAATGCCCTTACCGGGGTTATATGGTGTCCCCCACCTCACCAACAGGAATGATCCTGAAGGCAGTTCTTGGTGCTCTCGCTCGCAAGTGGGGAAAGGTAATTTCTGCCAGAAAATATAGCATTGTAAAAGGTCCATGTAGTGAGGCAATGCAAAGCAAAAAAATATCCCTTACCAAGTGTTTTCTGTGGGGATTGTTATAGAAACTGTGTCAGACAAAACACCTGATTTTGTATTTTCTGGAAATCGGTCTGTGCTTATTGCTGGGCTTTTTGTGCCTGTTGTTCTCACGCCAAACAGCAAATCCACCTGGAGGCAAGAAGGGAATGGGCGAGGACGCCCCGAAGAGCCAGCGGAAGCCTCCACGGCGCCGAGGCCCCGAGGCCGCCGAGCGTGGGGCCGGGCCGGGCGGCCGCCGGCCCTCGAGGCCCCTGCCCGGCTCCGTGCCCGGCGGCGGGAAGACGGGGACGGCCCTGGGGGGCCTGGCCTGGGGCCGCTGACTCCGTGTAGGCCCTGCGCCGTGACTGTGCTCCCGCCGCCACGGAAGCGGCTCGACTTCCCCGTCACGGCTGCCAAAAGTGCCCCCGCGCCGAAGCGGAGCAGAGGATTCGCCCCACGTTCGCGTTAGGAAAAGGCCGGTTTGAGGCCAAGCTCCTGGGCAGATCCGGCACAAGAAGGTTAAGTTTAGAGCTCTGCAGCGACACACTCGCTGGCATCTGGCCACAGCCCAAATGGGCTTCCACCCGGGCTGATTTCCCCTGACGGAGCCATCTCCGAGCGCCGTTTATCCGGGCAGGTATCGACGCCGGCCCCAGCCGAGGGATGAGCCGCCGTCCGGCCTGCCGGGAGCGGCGCCGCTGCCGCCCGCGGGCAGGGGAATGAGGCGCCCGCCAGCGCGTGGGGCTGCTCCTCGCCCCCGCGCAGCCCCGCAGCTCAGCAAACGTCCTCGGACGGGATCCGGTGTGCGGTTTGCTGGAGAAACCCACTCACAGGTTTCTCCATCTGAAACGCCTTATTTTAGTTTTAAGAAGTCGCTCAGTGCATGGTTTCCAAAAGCAAAACAAAACAAAAACAAACCCCAAAAACTTGAAGACCTTCCGACTTGCTCTGTCGTGCCCAGGGAAGAATTTCTGGGGTCAGAGAGGTGATGTAAAGCTCAAAGGTTTACAAGCTCCGTAAGATAAGGCCATATAACACGCTCCACTCTTTATGACAGTAGCTTATGAAGAGAGCAAAATGGCTTAGCATGAGGGTCAATTTTACACAAAGCTCCTGTTTGAGGAAGGAAAAAAAGACCCTTCGACCCTTCACAGGTAGTTTGATGTTTGCTGTTAAATTGCAGAGTTTTTTCCCCTCCCTCCTCACCCTCCCACCCCCATGGGGTTTCTGCTTGCAGTGTGACAAATTAATCGTCGGTGCCACGAGAAGCTCCCTGTGCCCCAGGCCTCTGTGCAGGGGGTCCCCGCACGGCTTGAGCTCGGCACCCCCCGCGCTCCTCACGTCATGCACCGTGTGTGCGGGCTCGGCCAGGACCCCGCAGCTCGCTGCACTTAATTCCTTGTCTCCGCTCCCCGTGCCGCCGTGGTGCAGCGGCCCCGTCCCCGCGGCGCCGTGGGGCTGGGCTCCGGCTGGGTCTGCAGCCGAGAACAGCTGGTTTGGGGGGCTGCGGGCCAGCAGCGTCGTGGCTCCCGTGCGATGTACGGTGGTGCAAATGCCCGGCTCAGAGCAACCTTAAAATAATCTTAAATGAGATTAAAAAAAAAAAAACCACCATCACCTTATAACGGCCTCCTACAGAGGTTCTTGTAGGGAGGCTTTGATGTAGGATCTGTGCTATCCATCACAACATGTTGGGCTTCTGCCTATTCGATTCTTCTTGCGTATTGCAAAAATATCCCAGAATTTGGAAAACAACCTAATAACAGGACATACAGTCAAACTAGGAAATGTTCAGAGAGGCCATGCATAAATATTACATAGAACAGGTCACCGGGTCCTAGGTAAAGTTACTGGGTGGAGTAATCAGTCCACGAACAATTTTTATTTTGCTATGACACTAAGTATTTAAGGACTACCTGCACCTCCCCCAGAAAGATTTCAGGTAAGAAACCTTCTTGGAAGTCTATTTTTTTTTTTATTTAGTATGCGCAGAGTGTTTGGTCTAGCCTACCTGTGGCTTGCCCACTGTGTGGATCCCTTTGTGCCACTGCAATACTCGTGGTCACGCAAACAGAACAGGATTTGCTGCGTCTCTTGTTCTGGTCCTGTAAACAGAAAGAACATACTGATGGATGCCATGTCTGCAAGGCTGGGGCCTATATGCTTTGCAGATACTTTTCTAAGGATTTCATCCTATCTTAATGGCTTTAAATATAACCTTGAGAAATGTTCTCTGAACCTCTGGAAACTCGTGGCAGGCATGAAACCCCAAGGCCGCTGTGGCGGCAGGAGTCAGTCACCGACTGCAGCCTGAGTATCTGAGCGGTTATCATCATCTTTTTCATTTCATGTAATTCTGATGCCTTCCATTGTCCTTGGAAATTAGGAGAAAATGATGTTTACAGTGTCTTGCTTGGCTCCTGCGGTGCTGCTTGCTGTGTTCTGTAAGGTTTCCATCAAATATGGTTTAGGAGCAGGCAGCTTTAATAAAAACAGGACTGTGGATCGTCCTACAGCCCTTAGGACTCTTCCATGGTTGCATCCGTGGCTCTCTGGCCAAGAGCACAGTCAGCTGGGGCACTGCACATCCCTGGGGATGAAAGGCAGGGTATGGGGAGAGCAGGGCTGCCCCTTTGGGGATGCTCGGTGCTCTCTTCCAAGGGCCGGTGCTGCAAAGGGCCGCGCTGGGTGGTGCTGAGCTGCTGCAGGTGCAAAGGCTGGAGGACAAGAGCAGAGCAAAGCTCATACCCCACCCTCTGCCTTAGTACAGCTACAGCGAAGTTTGTCCTTTGGCAAAATAAATACAGAAAATTATTATTTTTCCTTTCAACTCCCCTGATTTACAGTCCTTGAGAGAATGCAGGTGAGCAGAGGTGGACCAGGGAGTAGTCCCTGCCCTTCTGAAAGCGAGTGGCAGAGGCCTTGCATTGCCGGAGGTGTGAGACTCTTTCAGCAGCAGGACTGGGGCCCCTGCACCACACACGTGTCTGGCTGCACTTGCGTAGCCGGGAGATGCAGAAATGAAAAAATGGATGTGCCGAATGCTGCGTGTGTGGGGCTGCCAGTGGGCTGGCACCTGGCACGGAGGCTGCACTCTGACACACACTGTGGCTAGCAAACCCGTGCAGTGAGCGGCCACGGAAGAGGCGCACATAAACACGTGTGGGTATGAATGCAGAACTTCCCCCAGACACTTCCCAGGAACGGACCATTTTTGGTCATCTCAGAGTTGTTCCCAGGTCAGGACTTGCCAGGGTTGTCCTCGAAGGCAGAAAGCCGCCAAGCTACCGACTTGCGTTCAGAGACGATGAGAGTGGCCCTGGGGACATGACAGAGCATTCGCGAGGTCATAGCCAGTGCAGTTTTGCTCAGTGGTTAAATAGCAGATGTCAGCCTCCAAAATTGCCAGATTGGCAACTGTCATGAATACTAACAGACATCATAAAACATAAAATCAGCTCACAGATGGCCTTTTTTCCTAGGGAAAATAACATTAATTTTGTGTTGATCTGAGGTCCAGTGGGCTGAATTTTCCACCCTCTCTGCCCTCCTCAGGGGCTTCAAGGCTGCTCGTGCTGCCAGCGCAGAAGAGGGTGGTAACCCGGTAGCCTGGGGCGCAGCAGGCAGGGGTGGGAGAGGAACCGGCTGTAGGAGCTCGTCCACCTCCTCCTGGTTTCCAGTAGTAGGGACCTGCTGCAGGATCCCCCTAAGGAAATGAAGCCTGACAGATTTCCGTACTCAAACCTGTCCTGACCTGCACCTTTAGGGTTACTGGCATGTTCCTGGCTAGAAAGACAGGATAAATGGTCCAGGTAGGTTTCTGTACTCTGTTTTTTGGCTAGAAACCTTTCCTGGTGTCTTGCCTCAAAACAGACGTGTTACACATGGAGGCTGCCAAGGCTTTAGAGCTCTAAGGCTTTAAACTTGGCCAAGAGGCACCTGCTTTTTGTTTTCGGCTCATACAGAGCTCCTCACCACCAGCTCTGCCTTAGACCGAGTCTAAGACGTGCGCTAACCCATCTTTCTCTGCTTTTGTCACTGCAAGGCACCTCGGGCCCTTTAATACTGATGTAGTGGCATGATAACAGCAATGAAGATAAATTATCTCAAAAATGGGCAATAAGCCTTTTAGCTCTTTAGAGCAGATCACAGTGAACAGCCCTCAGATGAAGGAAATGGCCGTTTATCTTCATTTGCAGCTCCTGCACAGAGGCACCAGCATGCAGATTCGTTGGCCCAGGGGCAGCAGACAAGGTGGTGTGCGGGATTCGCGGGGGTTACCTCTGGGAGAGGGACAGCTCCTCCCTCCCCTCCGCGCCCCAGCGCGCTCCCTGCCGGAGCAGGCGTCGCCGCCGTCGCCTCCCTGTGCGCTGAAGCGCTGGTTGCTGTGGGGGGCTGCGTCCCCCCACGCGGCTACCGCAGCTGCCGGCCCTCACACCGAGCTGGTACAGCAGCACGGTCACAGGACGGGCCATTTTAAACACCCGCAGAACAGTGAGCCTAATATTTACACTCCTACCACCTTAGCATATTCCCTGTGAATACCGGGGCATAAGCAGGAATCACCCCAGCAAATCTGCTTATCTCAAGGCAGATAAGTTGTCCCCATTTCCCACAAAAAGTGTGATGTATTTTTAATTCTACTGGGAAGAACAAAACCTCCGCATTGTGGCTTGCCCAGGGGGCTGTATGGTGACATTGCCCAAAAGCTCGTTCACATCTTGCCCTGCAAGGGAGACACTGGAAACGCGAGCGGGAGCCTTGCAGAGGTTGCCGAGAGCCTTAGCAGCCGCTCGGTGCCCGCCGGCCCTGCCGCCGCTGCCTGGCGGAGGGAGCGACGTGTCTGGAGCGAGGGGCACAGCCCTATTGTTACTGCCTTGACCTTGTGATACGTGTCCATATGGAGGTCGAGGGAGCGCAGACACCATTGTCGTAGCTGATTAAAAGAATATATAGTTGTGAACACGTTTTTATCGTCTGTTTGGGCTTGATCTTGTTCCCGTGCACACGGTGCAGGCTGGGCAATCCCTGGTAATGCGAGGCGGCCCACGGGCTACTGGCGACACAGAGGCAGCACCCGTTCAGGGCCTGGGGTTTGTGTCTCCTTCCGGCCAGCACCAGGGGAGAAGCTGATGGGTCCATGCTGGGCTGGGCTGCAACATCTCATTGCTATCATCGGGCCCTGCAACTCCTTTCTGGTGCTTTCCTGCTGAATATGCTTCCCAGCAGTATTTGTCATGAATAACAGTTAATATTTTAAAACAACTCCCCTATTGCGATGAATGAAGAAAAAATCTTTTTTTCTGTGACCTTGCTCATTCTCAAAATTGTACCAGCCTGTCATCTTGTGGGTCAAAAGCACCATCTTCTCCACCACTTCATAAATATATTCATTCAAAGTGAAATAGTCAGGAGGGAGAAGCACAAATATCAGTAAGATAAAAGTAAACATTTAATGCCACTATAATTTGATTTTTGTTTCAGACATCATATTTTTGACAATGTTTCACACCTCAGATACCACAAAAGGGATATTTTTTAGCCAGCAAACAATAAACTTCACAATTTTAATGGCAAAAGGCTTAATGCATTTGTTGATCAACTTGGAAGTGGCTGTGACTTTCCACATTTTAACTTGTCCTCATGCTGTTCTATTTTTTTTTTTCCATAAAATGTAGTTGATAAAATATATATATCTACCTCTGATACATCCCCTTCTGGAATCACCCATTGGCAGGACCAGCAGAAGTTCTGTATCCATCAGTTTGTCTCCTCCCTAGCCCTATTTGATACCACTGTTATAATGAGAAAGAACATAGCCACAGACAGAATGAAACAGATTTAGCAAACATACACTTCAATGCATAGCACTTAGATAAGCATTTCCAACCATGATGTGTAAATAAATTATAAAATACAAGCGACTCTATAAAACAAGAACATCCTGAGTTTACAAATAAATTATATCCTTCATACATAGAATATGATGTGGATGTTAGTTACCAGCAGTTTCAGCTATGGGAGGCAAAGACGCAAAACATAAAAAAGTTAATATCTATGCATACATAAAACATATATGTATGTGTGCTATATGTAAATATCCACACACATACATATACAATATAGAGGGTGAATACATCCATATCTATAGTATATAGAGTATATGTAATACAGCTGAAACTGCCTCAAGCACCATTTTATTACCATTATTATAAAGAATGCTCAATACTTAAGTAGGACCACTCAAAGGCAAAAGGTTTTTGGTGAGGGTTTTTACTTGGTGGTAGGGGTTGTTTTTCCCTATTTGGGAGTGTTTTGTGTTTGTTTGGTTTTTTTTGAAAGGGTCTATATGAAGGGTACTACACTTTCAGCACCTCCATTCTCAACCGAATAAAATCATCCCCAAAACGCTGCGTAAATGAGCGTCAGCCTGCTCTCCGGGAGGTTGTTGGCAAAATCCATACTGACTTCAACAGGGTCAAGATAAAGGTGCTACACTGTTAAAACTTTTTTTTTTTCCATTTTACTTGAGAAGGAGAAAGAAGATAAAGACAATAATAAAATGGTTTATTATTTCCAAGAGCGGGTATGGAAGCTCAGATAACCCGGTGATGAGCGCACAATAAATGCAAGAGACAGAGATTATTAACTCTGCATTGACAAATCATTCACCGTTTTGTTTGCCATGGGTATTTGGAAACCTGCTCCAAATACCGCAATAGCTAGCAACATTCAGCCTTGCATCTCCAAAAACTGCTGGGCGTTTCCAACGCAGGTCTCCAAAGGGTCACAAAATCGGAGGCTTATGAGAATCCTGATTGCGTCGGGCTGCCCTCTGCAACTCGGCAAATTTTAGTTACCGTTTTTATAACTGAGGACTAAGCAGAAGGCTTTTCATCTCACAGGGTGCTCAGAGCCCGAGCTTTCAGCTAGCAGCGCTAGGGCGTATGTCTCGTACGTGTACACAGACTGTTGCACTTCACTTAGCAGTGGTTGTTGCGAGGTACCTCACCTTACGTTCACGATGTGACACGCAGAGCAGCTAGTCTGGACTACTTGTACAGGCTTTGACATTTCACTGACAGGCGCTATATGGGAACTGCAGCAACTTCAGCTTTATAAGCTGATGATCCGGGGGAAAAAAAAAAGACCTTTAAAAGAAGAACTTTTCAAAAAGCTTCAATGTGAGTTTTCGTGTAGTGTGGAGCAAGACAACCTGTGGTGAGCGACGAGGAATGCTCCTGCTTTGCAGGTGCTCACTGGGGAAAGGAGGCGGCGATGCTGCTGCTGCTTGTGCACAGGCAGCCGTGCCGCTTCCTCACATAAACATGTGCGTGGGGCTCTCTCAGGCTGTGCACATATGCAGCTGTTGGCAGGTCTGTACATGGTTCATGATTACTTTTAGCTCTTTGGGTGCAAAAAGATGACACAAAAATCAGAAAAGTTTGTAAAAAGGTCTATATCCTTCAGCTGCCATGGAATTTGAATTCCAGGACATTTAAAGACAAACCGTACTATCGCGGTAAATGAAAAAGCAAAACAAAACAAAACCAAAACAAACACTTTAAGGAGGACTGAGTGTCTACCCTGTGAGCTTGCTTGGGACATGATGTGTATGACTCCCAGCATCACTCCTATCTTTCTGCCTCTACAATTCCCATGTCCAGAGAGAGAAGAATAAGCATCTTTGTGTACCTTTCATCCCTTTCAGAATGTTATCTGCATCTCTCACTTTGCTCAGTGCCAGAGGATCATGCCACTGCTCTGCACCAGCTGCCATTCTGTGCAGCTGCAAGTCTGACAAGTTATGTTGTATGATATTCAGTGCTTTGTAACATGGATCTGAACATGCAAATGTTGAATGGTAGCTCAACACACACCCACGGCCCTTAGACGCAATGAGGATGTGCACACAGGTGAGCACAGAATATTCTTCCACTGTATAAATCAACTGCTCAGTAAACACCTAAACATATGGCGGCTGGATTAATTTTCCCTCTTCCTCACAACTGGGTTTAACCTGGTATAACTCTCCTGACTCCAAAGCAATTGAGTGTCAATGCAGGTGAGGCCAAGAAGAGAGCTAAGACCGGGCAGCTTTCGTATCTGTTTGCTTGCATCTCTTTGAAATAATACTTCTGCTTGCTTATATCTAATGAATTGACCAGAGCTTATTTTCAAGCAAATGCAAAACATGCATGGTGTAAGAAAAGACACTTGTAGTCATGAAAAGTGCCCAGGGAATTAGGGATCTCCAATACTCGGTATGAAATGAAGCACCTCCGGGGTGACCCTGGGCTTTCTGTCCTCTCCTAGAGCTCACCACGTCCACAGCCATGTCCGAATTCAGATCGCAGTCTAAAATTGCTTCTGTCTGTAATTTAAATATGCATCAAGTATATCACGATGAGCAGTTTTCAGAATTAAGCCTAAAGTACTGTCAAGCTGCCAAGACCTGAACATGACTATAGCAATGCAGCTTAATGCATGTCTTTCTTTAATCGTTAAACAGCCTCATAATAAAGACCTGTGATATCTGGTACGCATACGAATGAAGATTTAACCTTCAAACCTGATTACGTTAACACTGTTGTTTACTACTATAGCTGTTCCAGGAATGACTTCTCAACATGCAAGTGGTGAAGCATTCCATTCAAGTTGCTCCTGTATATTTTGGGTAACTTGGTGTCTTTTAAAAACATCAGGATAAAAACAGCATTGCACAGGCAACTGCTAAAGAATGGGTCTTCCTGGATTACATCCCAAATTGTATGGATATTATGGAAAATGCTGGATTATGTAGATTAAGGGCAATTTCATCAGAAGGTCATGAAGCTTTCAATTTTATGTTTTGCATGTATCTATCTGAAGTATAAAAATAAAAATTCCAAAATAAAAGCTATATTCACCAAGAAGATAATTCACATGGTAAATCTTAGTAAATCTTCATTCCCTTTTACACATTATGACAAGATATTCTCCAAAATTCAGTGACAAATTTTAAAATGTACTATCAGGAAGTCAAAAAAGAAATACACATTTTAGGATGTGAATACTGGTATAGACTGGAGTGTCACTAGCCATTTAAAATAAGTTCTCAGAAAGAAAATATTTGTAAAAACTTCAATTATGCTCAGTCAATACTTAATTCTGAGTATGTCAAATTCATCCTTCGTATAATCCATTTGGTTTCACTGATAAGTTTTGATCCCTCATGATAAACATAAGTACATGCTCCTATTATTTAAAATAATGGTTAGACAGGCATCTTTTTGTTACGTTTCATAATCCATAGCAGTACCAAATCTAGAGATGTCAACTAGTTGAGCCTGTAATGCTGCTGATGAATACTGTAATAGATGTAATAGCGCTGAAATGTGTGCCCTTCATTACTACCTCTGTGCAAGTCACAGAATAAGTAAGAGAGAAACCCTTGTTAAAAATGCATTCTGTGCATGCACCATTTGCTAGGATTCCACTTAGTTTCCATCAAGGATTTGTTTGCTTTTATTGTACCATTTGCCATCTCGCCACAGCTCCCCAGTGTGAACACCGTACCTACGCTGGACTCCTTATTTTCAGGGGAGGAAGGACCATGCATCCAATATGCCCAGACACACACACAGCCCAGTGAACACCCTTCCAGAATTGCTCGAGGCTGAACATGTCATTTCACACGCCTGGGTCAGAGGACCCTTCGCCGTGGCCCCAGGAGGCAGCCCGGCAAAGCCCCACGTTGCCGGCCCCTGCGAGAGCAGCCCAGCTGGGGACACAGGGTGGAGCGACCCATAGGGCAGCCGTGAGCCCCTCCGGTGCGCGTGCGAGTGCCCCGAGGCTCTGCGGGACCGAGCCCACACGGAGGAGGGACTCAGTACCCCACAGGCGCTACAGTTGCACTGGCAGTGCCAGTCCTATGGCTCTGCGGAGACAGCCATGAAGTCCAGGGGCTCTGTGCAGGACGGGCAGGCTCCACAGGCGCCACGGCTCCGTTAAAAGCACTACAAGGAGAAACAAAGCTAGGGAAATACTCAAAAGGGGTTTTTGTTTGTTTGCTTGTTTTTTGCCTTGAAAAAGAAGGGAACAGGGAGCAGACCTATATCTTTTAATATTGACTTAAAATATGAATGAGTTTCCTGATAGGGAAATGCTGTGGCATAGAAAACAATTTTTATATAGAATCTTTTCTTTCCCCCGCCAAATAATCCTATAATTTATAATAATGGATCTTCTATGGAATACAGTGACAAAGCTGATAGAGGGAATAAGATTTGTTAGTACATATTTTATGGCACATATTTTAGGGTATAGACATGAATTTTATATATTTTTATATCCTAAAATATGTATCCTAAACTATATAAAATTCATTTCTATCTAATTTGCAGGTTTTCCAGGTAACTACTAATATTCTAATGGTATTTTTGTATTTTTTTTCCATTGCGAGTTGCAGCTTGGGACTCTAGTACAGCATTAATGTGGTACTGCAGGTAAAGCAGAGCTATGTTTAAGAGTAGTACATTGATTAAATATGTAACACATTGAGTGTATGTTAAAAGATGCTCTTAGTTTCACATACGCAGTGGGAGGGTTAAGTAAGTGTATGTGAGAGGGGAATTTTTGTAAATGGGCTTTTTTCAATATAAAAGAGGAAGAAACTCACACCACAAAATAATTTGGTATGCTCACACATAATGGAAATGCATTTTTCACACATTTCTGTATGTAACACAAAGAAGGCTTCTTCCCACATACTGTTTGCTGCACAGACACATACAAGCAGAACATCTGGATGTGCCTAGACCTTCGTACTTTTGACACTGATAAAAATTTTGCTATGGCTTCAGTAAGGGAGTGTTGATAAGGAAATTGTCATAGCCAACATATCTGATGTGCTGCGTCCACACACTCACACCCCATGATTATTTCTGGGCTACTTAGAACTGAACAGCATGCATTTCTCACATGGCTACGGCTACGGACAGGCTGGGACAGGGAACAAAAGCTGCTGAAGTCTGTTTGGAAGTGGTATTAGTCAAAAAGAGGCAAAATTGTATCATATTCTCAAGAAAAAAGAAAGAATAAATCACTCACTTGTGGACTGATAAGCATGGGAGCCCTCAGCCTAGAGAGTAATTTTCCAGTAAGTTATTAGCACCAGAGAAAGGGTTAGCATGAAAGTGCCCTCTCATCCATAACTCTAGCTAGTGCAGAGCTAAAAATAGATGAAAAGGAAAACAAATTATGGGGTTGGATCAAACGGAAAAGATACTTTATAGTAATTTCACCTCTCTTCTCTCATATATTGTAGAATCTACAGGTTGGGAAAATTACTGTGTCCTCCAATATAGTATAGTACAGAAGAGCAGATAATCCGACTTCACTTACAACTGAAAATACTTCAGGGGTCAGATAGTAAAGTTAAATTTCTCCTTGAGTGGCCTTACTCTGGTAACAATAAAGACAGTTAACATTTATTCATAGGCTGTACTGATTAGGAAATATCTCTACAAACACAAGTTACTTAGAAACAGCAAGTCTGAAATAGGAGAAAACACCAAGAGAAAAACAAGCTGTAAATACATTTCAAAAGTGTTTTTTTTTTTTTTTTTTTTTTTTTTTTTTTGTTTTTTTTTCTCAACTAGCACCATCTGTACACAATAAAGTATGAACATAAATGTTTGGATAATAAAGATTTGCAAGGCACTTGAACAGTCTTTCTGGGTAGATTTTTTTTTTTAATGAACCTCTCAGTGGAAGTCCTACAACCACCTTTCTCCTCCTCCCTCAGCTAATGTAGGGGAAGAAGTCTCTTCTGCCAGCAGTTTTTATTTACAGACATGTCCTTAAAGGTTCCTCAAAGTGCTCTTTTACTCTAAGAGAATCAACATCCTTATATCTCCATTTTTTCGTGCTCATCCTTTTTTTTTTTTCTGCTCTTCAGTATAATAAAGCAAATCTCTCATACACACAACTGAGACTTGACTCGAACTTTCATCCTCATTCTGTTGTCTTTGGGATGCTAATCAGAAGGAAAAAGGAGGATGGTCGAGATTTGCGTTGAAATTCTCCTCAGCTTTATTCTCTATCGACGCCTTGAAGTGATGTCAAAGCAGGTGATCATCATGAGGTGGGCCTTGCAGAAGTTGACACGATTTTCCAAGCGCTCAGTCACGCATTCCAGGGCCTCTAGGTATTCTAGAGAATCCAGCTCAAATACCTGCTCCAAGTCAACTGCGGGAAGGAAAATATGTAGACAGAAAAAGCAATCAAAACCAACTGTGGCAGCTGTGAAAGGTTTAACACAAGCTTTGAGCCTGTTGGTAATACAAACAATTATCTCTGGCTTGCCACTGTCATTAAAAGTTGCCTTTTCTATTTAACGGCCATTAAAATGGCACACTAGCTTGCTGATACTATTAATGCTCCTTTTTTGAGTGATGAGCTCTGCCATCCTCTCCAGAGCTGTAGATGCCTTTTACCACTCTGCCGCCTATTCGTTCCCTCACAAAAGCCACCAGAACTATTCTTCAGCAATCTGCCTATAAACATTTTAGTCCTTCGTCCATGCGGTTGATCTGATGAGAAAATCCAGCAGTGAAGTGTAAATCAGGCTAAGTTAAATCGATTTACATTCATTTTGACTGTCTGCATTCAGGGCCTGCTTCAGCACCATGCTTAAGCCACTTGTTAATGCTGAGCACATACTTCGGTTCGCTCCCGTTCAGGCCATGTGCTTGTAAGATGCACTGACTCCATCTCGTGCTGAACAGAAAGACATTGAACTTTGCCTGGTGAGAACAAGGGCTTTGCTGAATTCAGAGCTGAGAATCAGAAACCTCCCCTCAAACTACTTCTACTCACCCCTTTTTAATAGCCATTAAGCAAGGGTCTGCAGTGTACTTGTCCTTGTGGACATTGTTTTTTCTAGAACTCTGTTATTCACTCACCTGCTTCCTAATATTTGGAATTATTGTACAACTGCTACAATAGTCTGTATCTTCTTCCTTCTTGGTGCTGAGGTCCTTCTTCATTTGAACGTGAACGCCCTTTAATATCTCTGAACTTTACGTGCTTGTAGTTATAAAAAATATATGGCCAAACCCATTCCTCATGTTAAGTCCACTGGTGCCAACGGACAAGTTTGCCCCACAGTGTTATTTTGTGGTACAGAAGAGCAGATTTATAATATTGCTTATATGACTGAGTGATCTGAGGCCAAAAAAAAATAAAAAATCTAATTTTCAGGAGCTTTGGACTGAAACGTGTGAGCATTAACTACCAGCGGCAATATTCACCACTACAATGCTGTACCACTGCAACAGTCAGCTCTCAGGCAAAAAGGATTGTTCAGTTCTACTGTCAACATTTAATAAGAATTATAGGAAATAGTTCTAGAAATGCAGTCAATCTAAATCTTACCCTTAGGTCATATGTCAACTCTTTTTAGTTTACAAACCCAGTAGCTTATATCTCATTCTCAGCAAGCATTTCTGCTCCCCTTGCTATCCCCAGTGAAATAAACCAAAGGACACCTATGAGTCCCGGCAATAAAACAACATCCTTACATTCACTGAGCCATTTACTCGGGTCCAGCATCAGGTACTGTTTGGTCACCTCCAGTTCTCTCATTAACCACTCATACTTGGCCTTGACCTCGGCAATTCTCTGCTGGCGATGCTCCAGGATTTTCAGCTTGGCATTGAAACATACCAGCTCCTGCCAACCAGGAGAAAGAAGCAGGGAAGGAATAGGTGAAGAGAAGAAATACTCATGCTAGATTCACTGACCCAAGTGATCTTCCAATCAATAATGCCAACAATGATCCTTTTACCCTACAAGCATATGAACCACTGCACAAAATCATCCTTCATCTGTTTTATATTCATTGCTTTTGTTTGATTTTGATGTTTCTCGTCAGTGAGTTTTGGAGACTTTGCTGTGCTAGTTAATAATAAACCATAATAATTAATACCAGACAGTGTCTTGAAATCAGATTAACTCCAGCAAAACATTTCTGTTATTTGTCACCAGAAGTATTGGCTGAGAATGAACTAAACACTTGGGAGAAGGAAAACCAATGCTTGATATATTAAAATCTTAAGTACGTCTTTTGTGCTTTGTGCATAAGAAATGCAGTAATATTATTAAATAAAAAAAAGGTAGCAATATCAAATTTAAAATGTCCTTGCACAAAAGGAGTATGTTTCTATGGAAAACTCTAGTAATTTATAACCGTTAATAACAAAGATGTATTTTCTGTAAAGACAGGAATAGGACAGCAGGACAGGCTGCCATGTTGTCTAGAGAAATCCGAACTGACTTGGTGCTTGGTATGACTTCTGAATTACGGCAGCCATCAAGATGTGCAGTAAGTGAACCTTGAAAGACAGATGTGACAAGAAATGTTGGAGCACAGGAGCCATCAAGACATCGAGATAATCAAGGGCAAAAATACAAAAATCAGTGCGAGCTCCCACTGAAGGACATTACTTGAGTTGCAACTGATCTTCAAGGAGACACTGGTTTTACTGCTTGTTGAATTAGTCATATCGTTAGTCTTGTGGTCACCTCTGACTGTATAATTTGAAATACCCTGTCCCAAGAGGTAAGAGATGACAGGCAACACCAACTGCACTCACCTTACTGTCCCCACCTCGTCGCCGCTGAAGTCGCTCCACATCATCTATCTCATACACTTTGATCTCAAAGGGCTCACCCAGCCCCCTCTGTCCACTTCGCAGAGGTCCATCCACCCAGCGGACCCCAGGGCTATTGGCAGGCTTCCTGGCTGGGGAAGTTGTATCGAGTGATAAAGCTGGAATAATTCTCCGTCTCTGTGAACCTACAAATGCAGAAGTTGTCTTATTGCACTAGCACACACAGACAAAAACACACTTCAGAGAGGCCATGGACATTTGAGCTGCCTGAAGATGGGCTGTGAGGTACCCTCTCACCATAAACCAGAGCCTAACATGTACCTGGATACCTGACCCCAGGAGTTCATCCTCTGAGGTCACACACAGAGCCTGACTTGCTGCACTTTGCTGAGGTCTCAGTGTGTACGGCTGTGCTGAAAGACCATGAAAGGCCACAACACAGGTCAGATCTGTGCTAACAGCTTCTGGCTTTGTTTTACAGGCTCTTTATTGATGTTAACTCTTAATAGACAAAGGACAAGTATTAGGTAGCCACTGTACAGTCCATCTTGAGGATTTTTTTCTCTTTTAAATATAGCACAAAAAGCTCTTTGACTCTCAAATTCAACAACCTGGGTGCCAGTATACCTCTACCTAGTCCTGTCCATAACACCTTTCCAAGGTGGTTTGAGCAGTAAGAACCTAGAGAAGGCAAAATGCCTGTAATAACCATGTCCTAGTGCAGTGGTTGGTGCCAAAGTTGCATTAGCCTGGTCTCTTTTCAGTAGAATATTTGTCTAAAACATCTGTTTCACGCCCTTACTCTAGCAGTGGTAAAGGTCTAGACAACAGCAGCAGTGACTAGCTGGTAGAACAGCTCATCACCAAGTCTGCTACAGCGCTGATGGTCACGCACACATTTCCTGCCTTATCATACCAGCACAGTGGATGGGAACAGGACAATAGCTCAAAATATACCAGGCTGACAAAGCCTACGCCATATGGAAACCATCTGCCCCGTAAGTCGCCACGTCAGGGCCTACGGCAAAGCGAAGGAAAGAAAGAAAGTCACTGGCCTGATGGCAGCAGGAAAGACGTGGAGGCAGACACATATGGGTTGTTGGGAGAAAAAACACACACACAGAGGAAGAAAACAAGCTGATTTCATTTCCCTGATCGGTTTAGTACAATCAGAGATGTGGGTAGAAAAAAATAAAGGTTGATTTTGTAGATGACAGCTCCTGAAGTGTCCCCCGTAGGAAAGAGCAGGAATGGAGGGAGCGGGAGAAACCAAAACCAAAAGCCAGAGCCAGTAATTTTGAATGAAACTATTAACTGATTCTCTTGGCAGTGAGCGCAAAGCCTCACGCCAGCAGGGAAGGGATGCAGAATGATCGTGCAGACTTTGTTTTAAAAACAAGATAAAATCATTTAAAGAAATCTCTATAACTACACTCACTGAAATTTAAATGTAAATAGCTTCAACATGTCTGCCAAGTTGGTGCTTGAATGAAAATAAGAGCAAAAAAAGAAGAAAAAAAAAGGAAGAAAGTAAGCAAGCAAGCAAGAATTCCAAAAATTTACTAGGTGCCTAGTTTTTGGATTTTCAAGCACCAAAGCAATAGCTAGTTTTGGTTATACGTGTCTATTTCCATGTTGACTTTGTGCAAACTATCACATCTTAGCAACCAAACTAACCTATACATGCTAGCTTTAAAATGGATGAAAACATTTTATCTCATTATGTATCTGAAAATCCTGGTCTACTGACCTTTTATTTCAAACACATTCCTTGGCATCTCAGATCGCTCCATGGAACATGAGGAGAGCAAAGTCAAGTCAGACAGACTGAGATCTGTGCGAGGTCCATTTATACCAAATGGCCTGAGATTTCAAGAGCGTTCCCCTGTGGCACATATCATACTTGTATTCCTGCTAAAACTTACCCCACAAATTAAGTCCACACCAGAACAAATGAAGCCTTACAAAAACCACTAAGTAGAAGCTATTTTAGGCCTGTTCTAATGCCCACTTGAAGTCAATGGCAGCCTTCACTTATGTTCAATGTGCTGCAATAAGGCCTTAGATGAAACTGCCCTGTCACAAGGATAATCAGAAGAATGATAGAAGGGAAAGCAAGAACAGACCCATCATCATAGCTTAGGGCTTGCATCAGTAAGACACATCCTTTGAGAAGACACCAACAGACTGAAATGCTAAGGATGACTCTTGTCAGTGATGCTATAGAGAAGCAACCAAAAGGCAAGAGCCTTCAAGGGAGGCAAGACACAGTGGCAGACTACTAAGACTTGCTAAAGGCAGAGATCCTGCAAAGTCCCCAGCCCCTCCTGATGAATAAGCCTTCCACTGGGTTAGATGTTAAGGTATATCCCAACTGTCACTCAAGGCCAGACCAAAAGGACTTAGGCACTAAATACTTTTAAAGATACGTTTTTAAGCTCTTGACCATGTTTTTTCACAAGAGCAGATTTCTAAATTTGGTTGGAGTTTAAAATGATCTCTTATTTGTCTTTGCTATTTGTCATTTTTCAGACCCAGCAAGGCTAATACAAACATGAGCTCTGAACCCCCGGTGCAATACAAAGCAAACACAGCTAAGCCTTTCTGTGTTGTGCCCCTGTGCTAATGGTCACATCCACTTTCACGGGAGGAACATACAAATGATGCCTGCAGATTTGCTCTTACATTTCAAGGAAGCATCTGAACATGCTGGAAATCTGTCCAGCTGTCCCCATGCAAGGGACAACTATGACTAAGGCTCTGCCCTCCCTGCAATGTGTGACGTCTCCTTTTTGTTTTCTTCTTCTTTTCCCACCGTGGCTGTTTTTCTTAACACTACCTTCAAAGAACTGCCTCTGCGATCAGGATCAAAGCGCAGCCCTGAGGTGCTCTGGGAAGTGCAATTCCCCTGAATGCAGAGGGATGTCACAAGACCAGAATCAGGCTTTTTTTTTTTTTTTCTTTTTTTGAGCAAAGTAAAGCAGATGTCACCAGCATATGGATTACAAGGATGATGCCAAATATCCTTGCCCTCCGCTGCCGTTCATACCCACTTGACTCACTGAAAACCAGCAGCCCGTGGTCTAGATGGAGGGCCCCAACCTGAGGCTCCGGCTAACAGTGCCTGTCCCTCTGCGGAGAGGCAGAGGAGGCTGCCGCAGCGGCAGTAGCTGTGCTAACATGAGCTCATCATGTTTTCCCAAGCAGAGTTCACCTCCGGATCGTCTGCGGCTTGTCACAACACACCGACCCCGTTGGGTCTTTGTGCCCTCGAAGCAACAAGCTGGGGCGGGCAGGGAGGCCTCGTGGAGGTGGACAGGCTATTGGGGGGCTGTCGGGTGGACAGGGAGGCCCCGTGTAGGTGGACAGGCTCTCCGGGCTGCCAGGTGGGCAGGGAGGTCTCATGGAGGCGGACAGGCTCTCGGGGCTGCCAGACCCACCGAAGTAACGGAGCAGCTTTGGAGAGCGGGAGGGCGGTGGGGGGCCCCTGCGCAGGGCTGATTGCAGCATCGCAGCAGCACGTCCGTGTGCCGGCGAGAGAAGAAAGAGGAAGAAGGGCTTGTTTTCATCTGAGCCTTGGATGCTGACTCAGGATGATTTCTCTGAGGCTTAGGGTGCTTTGGGAAGAAATGAAACATCTCCTGTGTGTTTGTAGTGAAGCCAGACGGAAACTAGTTTACTCTAAATATGCACTGCTTGTTAGCCCCAGTAGAGACAAAAACAGTGTCTCCTAATAGGGGACTCCTGCTGCTGGTTTCTCCATTGATTCTTTTTTTTTCCCCCTGATTTCACATTGACTGGGATCACTAAGGAAGAGAGAGGCAAAGTAGAGTTTCAGGTTGAATGTCACATAGCAGTTGACAGCTTGCTCATCCATGGTAACGCACACAGAAAACGATTAAATTTTTTTAAATGAATACAGTTTTCCATTTACATGCAAAATACTCGTTTGAAGACACAAATTTATTGATAGTGTTTGATGGGGTTAGGAACTCATACATTTTGACTGTATAATTAATAAAATGCTTTGCAGGAATTACAGCAAACTCCTCCTCTATTTCCCTGCACATCTCTCGGGAAGGCAGCGGTCAGCCAGGCCGCTCAGCACACAGCAGCACATGCTCAGGTCCCTCCTGCCTCTCCCTCCATCCCTTGGATGGGTTTCGCTTTTCCCCAGTCTTTGTCACACCAGTAAGCAAGAGTCACTGCTTTTCCACTAAAAAAAAAAAAAAATTGAAAATTGACCTTAATGAAACCTGAAACCAGTAACAAAATGTCTTCTTCATCCATCTTCAAAGGTATGTTTTTCACTTAGTGTGAAGTAATCCACACACTGAATAATCTCTCTTGAATTAGGCTAGCTTGAGCACAAGTAACCACACTATGAAACAGGGCTGAAAATGCACAGAATACAAATCAATCTCAGCAACTGATGAGCAGTGCTGCCTCAAGCTCTAAGTTAAGCCCTGCTGAAGAGTGCCCCATTTAAAATTAAGATAAAAGGAGAAATACAGCATTGATGGTGTGTTGTGTGAGAGCAGGTCTGAAGAGCAGCACTGAAGCTGTAACATACGTCAGCAAAGACAAACCCAGAGAAGTCTTCAGCCTTAAGGTATTAGAAACACAGATCAAGCTAGCTAAGTCTGCAAGGGTAGCTTTAAGGATAAAAACAGATTCACTGAACTCAGCAAAACTACCCAACTGCACAAAGATGCATGCTCATAAAAGTATGTGTCGACCACGGCAGAAACCCTAAGAGGTCTGGTTTTGCTTAAGTATTGTGTATTTTGGAACATTTGCTTTGGATTGCTTTCCAAGCACGCATTCCAAACTGAGCATCTTTGTGTGAAAAGGTAAAGCACAGTATAAATGGAAAATCTCCAGGAAAAGACACACAATGCATGTATCTACAAAACAAGATGCATCTGAATTGAATGCAACTGCTCTCCTAGAAATTTCAAAGTGTTGCAAATAGAAAATGAAACGGTAACTTGATATATCATAATTTCAGAAGTTTACCGTGTGTACTCACAGGCTCCAGGCTTTATGGCCCTTCTCCGCTGCACTAAGCATTTTGGGAAGTGCGATCGCCTCTGCACACAGAACTCACTGTGCAGCATTTTGTTGCTGTGTCCATAGACAGTGCACCCAAAGGTTAATTAAAAAAACATAACCCCGTCGAAGTAGAAAGCCTGCTAATCTCACACCATTTCCCCAGGGTTTCATTTCCAAGGAATGCTTTCCCTGCCGTGGCAATAGCCTTAGCCTCTCCCGTAGTTTCACACTGTTTGCTTACAGGCCAGATGATCCGTCCTATTCCCCCTGCTGCTCCTCAGTGTCTTCCAACTGGGCTCCTCCTTTGATGGATTCCCCACTGATTTCCCTGCTCACTCCTACGTCCTACAGGATCCTCATGGTCAATTGGCAGTGAAGGGATCAGCTCCTTCCCATTCCTTTGACCTCTTTCCTCAGAAGTTTCTCTACAGTATCCTTTCCCCTGCACAGACCACATAGCTACTCACTCCTCCTTGGATTTCTGTGTTCCTTGCATAGTGCTAAGCTCTCCTCCAAGTTTTTCCAGGCATTATGCTCCAAACTCCAAGAAATTCAAGCATTTTCTCCCAGAACAACTAACAGCATTTGCTCATCTTAGTAACTCAGATTACTTATGAAGGAGCATGTAGCACCTGAACACTTGACACAGGAAAACAAGGCAAGATTCATCATTCACAATACAACCTTCTATGCCCACTTTACTGCAAAATACGTCAGGCCATATTCTGTGATGACTTAAATGCAATCCTGCCCTAATGAATCTATAAGCAATACATGGGTATTTCAGGTTAGAAATAACTCCTTGCAATACATAGGAAAAAAAGAGACACTTGTTTGCAATCTTCTGTCCATGCCTATAAGAGATATGTTGCTTCTATCCTGATATAAACTGAGGAGGAACTGTCAGCATCTGGAGGTACTGCCAAATTAGGATTTTTTCTACCGACCCTGCCTCTTTCCTAACCATGCTTCCTGAATTACTTGTTTTAAAAAAACTCCTTACTTTAAAATGAGCTTTTCAGGGCAGTTTGGAGCCATTGAATGAGCCGTGCTGAAGCCAGACAGGAAGCAGCTCTCCTGCAGCGTGGCAGTTTGATGAGAAACCGAGGAGAAGCTCCAGGGAAGATGCACAGAGCGGGTGCTGAGTTTTCAGCACCCACAAATCCCAAACAGAAATGGACCAGAATCTCTTCTAAACATTTACCTCACTTTGGGCTGAATTCTGTTTGTTGCGGCGTTATTCCCTGAGGAGCAGCTTGCGTTACCACAGCACTGCAATACATAGATGCACCCTTGATCTATAGACAATAGAAAAAGTAGAGGCTGGAGGGTGCGGGGGGCTCTGCGGTGAGAGCAGTATTTCCCGCCAGGATGGTGGCATTCCAGTGAGCTCACTCTGCGCCAGCGTGGGGACCAGGTTTTATTTACACCCAGTCTAATGGTGTGCAACTCAATCATGCATGTTACACGGAGCCTTCACTGTGCACAATAGCCTACTGCCATTTCCTCTATTAAATCATTCCTATGTTCATGTGGCTGAAAGCTCAGTGCTGGCATGCAGTAGTCAAGCGTGTAAAAAATGATTACTCTGATCCCTTTCAACACAGATTTGCTGCATGAAATGGCCTGGCTTTGACCTGGGAAAATCAATGCTGTTGTTTTAATGAACAAAAAAAAAATGTAGCTGAAACCCACACTTCTCCTCCCTCTGCTCCGTACAGGCTGTCTGGCCAGTGGTCACATGCACAGAGGGATAACCCCCAAGCAAACAGCACTCTTTCTAATTCCAAACATCCTCAGTCATAGCAAAGGTATAATGCAGGGTATCAATTACTGTTTCTACCAGCATGACTTGCAAGCAAGTTAAAAAAGGTTGGAGACGCCCGATGGCTATGTGATACAAAGAACAGTTTTCCGCTCCCTACACTACAGTCTCACACAGTCTTCACAGGAAGCAAATTCCTTTTCACTTGAGTTCAACAGGAAGAGCTCAGGGTCCTTTTGTTGGTGCTTTGTTTCATTATCATTTTGGTCACTTTTCAAATGTGATATTGGTTAGAGAGGGACTCTCATAATTTGTGGCCCACAGATCCAGCCTCTGGCTTTAGCTCCTACTTTCAAAGAGAAAGTGAGTATGTTTGAATATGGAATCTCCAGAATTTTTCAGGAACCTCCAAATCTCCATTTTTGAGGCCATTCCACTGGTGAAACACCAGTGAAACCTACAGCACAGTGGTAAGAGAGGAAGGGGACTCTAACTGTAGATTTATTACTGTTCTGTCTTAGCAGTCTGTCTTTTTATGACGGTGCTCTCCTTTGGTGGTGAAATTAAGCACTGAGCCGCAAGGAGTCACGAAGCTTTTATGGCAAAAGCCATAAAATGAATCCATCCACGTGTAACACGGGCAGGGTCTCTCTTAGGCACCAAACCCTATTCCTAAAAGGACCAGGAGAGAAAAAAGCCTCGGCAAGAGCTCAGTTATAGACCATTACAGGGGCAGGAACCAATAACCACTACACATAGTAGAGGATGGGGACAAAAGGCAGAAAGGAGCCCTCATGTGAGCTGCATGGGAGTGCAAACAGGGCCTGGTTTCTCTGGGTAAACGTAAGCAGAGCTGGGTCTCTTGCCTTGTTCTCGGCTCGCAGCTTACAGCATCCCGCCCCTGGAAGCAGCAGTAAAGCTGCACCTATGAAATAATGCAGCCAAATTTCACACTAAGAATTAAATTAATTAATGCCCACATACACCCATACTAAACTGGAGAAAAACGCTACCAAGCAGAGCAGAAGAGCAGTAAACTGCTATGTAACACCTCTCATCTAAGGATCTCACTCTTTTTTTTTTTTTTTTTTTTCACTACGCCATTATCTAGTTTTATGAGCTGGCAACCAGGGAACACAGAAATTACATGAGTTGCCCAAGGTGATACAGCCAGCCTGCAGCACAACAGAGAACACAGCACAGATCTCACAAGCCCTCATCTGCTAGCCTGCCTGCATCTCTCATACCTGTTGTGTCCCCAGAATACCAATAGGGCTTTGTTTAAATCGCGTTAAGCCTGAATGATTTCCTTGATCACACAAAAGAGCACATATTATAGAAGCTCGCTTGTCATCGACACAAGGCCATTCTACTTGAAATCCCTGAGGTATTAAAAAATAATATATAATCGATGCTAGTGATTACCGTACAAACTGTGCCCTAGCGCTTCAGAGTTGTGTTCAAGCCAGCACGGCCTACCTGAGCAAGAGACTGGACTCATGGCCAGGCAAACAGCTGATTCCTCCTTCCAGAGAGCGAGTTGGCGGCGTGAACAGAGCAGGCAGAGCCTGCATGGGGCCAGGGCAGGGGCCGGGAGGGAGACACTATCCCACTACTGGGCAAGGGCAAGACTGCACTAAGAGCCATGGAGTCTAACATTTAATCCTGGATCCCGATTACAGGCTTTGGGCAAGTCAGTAAAGCCCTCTGCCTTGATTTCTCCACCTGTAAAACAGGGTCAATCAGGCTACTTACACCATGCAGTGGATTAAAGAGCAGCTGTAAAAAGCTCTGAAATGCACAGCAGTAGATCGGGGCTAAATAGCTGTCTTTCTGCCATCAGCAGTCACTCTGGGACAATATAGGCTCACATTGAAGGTATAGGACCAATGTCAAATGCTAGAAAGATTGGAATATTTATTAAACTGATAGATTAGCTGTAGGGAGACGGCTTACATGATTCATGATGTGAACATATAAATTTTCAGTAGGTAGCAAGATATAAGGGGGAAACATTTTCCTATTTTTTTTATTTTGTACGCAAAATATTGGGCTGTGATGTGCACATGTACTCATGTAGAGCCCAAAATTTAACCTAAGGCTAACATTCATGAATACGAACTCGCTTTCTCTTTCAAAAGCTGTCAGTGCAGGTCTGATGCTTAGTGTATGATGAGTGCCGAAGCACCTACACATACAAATAATGCACTTAAGAGCATTGAAAGGCAAGATCTTAATCTCAAGAAAAAAATTACGTCTCCCCGATGTGTCAGAACTTCCAAAGTAATTGTGAAATCTGACAGGGCTGCCGGTGATTCTCTTAAAGACTCTTTATAGCTTCTCTTAAAGGGGCCTTGGGCTGATTCATGTTGATTGTGCCTGACAGATAGCATTTCTGTTAATAATAATCATAAATAAAGTGGACAAGGTTGCCTGACCTGAAATGAGCATATCTATAGTGCCATATCCATTACAGTACAATGGATCTGTGACCACAAATCAGGAAAGGTCCAATGCTCTTGACATCCCGTATTAAAATAATATCCATCTTTTAAGAGCTCAGAACCTTTGTATGGTTTATTTTTCATTAAAAAATATTTCTTAGGAGAGATTATTCAGACTAGAACAAATCTATCGAAGAAGCATAGCAAACCATAACATTTTCCTGTTTATTATGCAGTAAAAATATGTTGTGAACAACTGCATGCTCCCTTATATTTCAGTTCCTCCTTCACATTATCCTGCATTGAAGTCATAATCCTGGTTTATGCCATCATAAATCTGCTGACATATACTATTATCAAACACATCAAAACAGAATTATGATTTCACTGCTGCAAGCCCAAATGCAAACAGGAACTGGGTTATAAGAAAGTGAAGGCTTATTAATTCATGAACAGCGGTTTGATGCTAAAGATATAGAAGGTAATAAGGATAATTTTTAAAATTTGTGTAAAATCTCTGGTTGTACTTATATATAAATACATGTAGGCCACATTCATAGCAATACAGGAGCACTCACTAAAGCACAGTCTCCCCATACCTATGTCAGGCTGTGGTGACAGTTTCAGTCAAGAGGTAAGTGCTGCAGCCCCTTTGAGGGACGTCAACACGCTTGGCTATGCTCAGACTACCTGGGTAGGCAAGTCCCAGGGACACAGATCCACCACTGAAAGCCTGTTACCCCAGAGAGTCAAATCCAACAACTAGATACCTGCAGCATTGCTAGCCAGGCAAAGAGGAACTAAAACACACCAGAAGTTAGAATAATGCAGCCAGTTTTGCAGCCAAAACCAGAGAAAAACACTGGCTGAAAATGACATGGTTTGGTGAAAGAGACATGGAATTCATGTCAGATTTTGAATAACAGTGAAAAGATGACAAAGCTTGGACTCCATATTTTCCTTGCTAAGGAAAGTGTCCCGCTTGCCTCATCACTCTCTACCTTGACGCACCATCAGGGCACAACAACCCAGCATCAGTACAATGCCAGATAGTAAACTAGTCCTATGCCAGGACTAGCCCTAGGGAAAATCTCTCCTCTCCAGCACTGTCCTCCAGACCCCTGGAAGAGCGATGAGAAACCTGAGTTTCCAACAGCCCTCTCTTCACACCTCCCTTTTTCACAGGCAGTGACACAATATTCAGTCCCAGAGAGGGGCTAGAGAAGGCCAAGGTTTGTGAGCCAAAATAAAGCACTGGTATAAAGAACAATGTTGCAGATTTGAAACCCTTCTACAAACACAATGCAAAGGTATTCCTTCCTCATGTATATCCTAGTCTTAATGTGATATGAAAGCAGACAGAAGTAAGATGAAACAACTAGTTTTATAAGCATAAGAACAAATGAATCACAATCTCCTATTGAGCTGGGTTTGTGGATGATGGACTTCGAAGTCTAAAGAATATGCAGGCTCTGACTGTCGTCTTTTAAGTTTGTTTTTTTAAGTATTTTCCCTGGGAGACGCTCTCAAATTGCACAAATATACGTGCAGTTGTTCCCTTATTTATATCATTATTAATATAATTTATTATTTATAAATTATTGGCGAAAGAAGGATCCATAACTCAAAAAGAGAAGATTCTATGCGGCAGGATTGTCATGTTGCAAAAGGCATGGGCTTAACTCTGTTCCACCTACCAAAGTGGGTAGTGAGAAGGAACTGAATGGTGGTTTCAGCTACCAGGCATCTTTGCACCCTTGGGCATCGAGAGAGCACAGGCACAAATGTGAGCCCAGAAGAGATACTACTATTCAGAAAGTCACTGATCTTTTGTTACTGTAGTGCTTGTATATGTAGAGAGGAGTCCATATCCATAGTGCTTAATAACAACAATTACATTTCAACTGCCTCACAAAAGCATCTTTCTGGAATTAAACGAAAAGAATGTTTGTATAAAAAAATTCCTGAAAGTAGCTGTCATTACCAACAGTAACCAGTTTTATGGACTAAGGTTCTTCTAGCAATGTAAAATAAACCTAGGTGAAATGATTCAAGCAGAGATTCCAACGCAAAAACAATGCAGCCCATATAGGACCAGTGCATGCTGTGGACAAACTAAAGATTCAGAGCCAAGGACACTTAACCCTGACCTCACATCTCTGCTAGTAGATGCAGTTCACGCAGAACTAGCTCTTAGAGCTAGCCTCCCACCCGGGAAGTAGTCGGCCTCTTTGACGTGCACTCCTCTCCCACCCCACCAAAGCTTACCTGCGTTTGATCGCTTCTTTGGAGTTTTGAGACTTCGGCACCTCCCACTAGCAGAGCTGCTGTTCTCACTCATGGAGTCTTGTGCTGAGGAAGCACTCCCCGTTGCTTCACTGTCTCTCATCATGCTCTCGTAGCCACTGCTTCCCCCGCTGTGGTAGAAAAGGGCTGTTTTCCCCATGGCCGGCGGCAGCTCTCCGCTCAGGACACTGCTGTTGTCACTCCCATGGCCACTGCTACAGCGGTGAGGTTTCCGAGGAGGAGTGATCTTGCTGTATGGTGAAGGCAGCATGTGAACAGCTGGTTTCTCCTCTCCATGAAGCCCCCCACGCTCATCTGCCTCAGAATTTCCATGTAGCTGCAAACCTCTTGCACTTGTGCTCCCTTGGAGTAATTCTGAAATCCGTCCATTAACAGCTCGAAGAGGCAGTTTGGAAGCAAGACTGGAGCCTCGGTTTCTGCTGAGGGACTGCGTTGACCAGGACATGTTCTTGCCACTTGGGGGCAAGCTGGAACTCTGCCCTATGGACTGAGGCAGAGATTTGGTGGAAAAGCTGAGCGTTTTGGTGGCAGAGGCAGACAGGCTCCGGGCTTTGGGGCTTGCCAACAGGAGCTTGCTGACTGCAGAGATCTTAGACTGGCTGGCTTTTGGGGAGGCACCTGCAGACTGAGAGAGCCCCGAGTTGGTCGGTGAGGACATGACACTGCGGTTGAGGCTCCTTCCTGCCCTAGGCATGGTGGTGTCTTTGCTAGGACTCATTTTGGAGCTCACAGAGGACAGGCTTTCTGCTCTCTCCAGTGACAAACACTCATAGTGGCTCCCTGTGGACCTTCCAAGGGAGTTTGTCCTGCTGGCAAGCTGCTCAAGTTTGGCACTAAATAGCTTGCTGCTGCTGTTGTTGCTGCTGCTGCCGCTGTCAATGCCAGAGCCCTTCTGCTTGCCATTCAGCTCATCAGGAAAGCTTGCCAGGAAAGACACGGGCTGGCTGGAGGGACTACTCGAGGTGCTGCTGGCTGTGCTGTGCTGGGGGCTGGCCCTGTTCTTCTGATCCAAGCTTGACTTTCTCACCGGAGGCAGCGGAGGGGTCCCTTTGGGACGAGTGAGGACACAGTGTTTGGGAGAGGCCATTTTCTTGTCTAGGCTAGCCTTAGAAAACTGGTGAAGGGCAGGAGAGCTGATACCGCTGTTGTCAGTGGCAGTGGGGTGGAGAACACTTTCAGGCTCCTCCAGCTTACTTGCCTTTGGGAGCCCTCGAGGGAGACTGCAGTTCTTCAAACTGTCAGCAGAATGAACAGGGCTTTGGGTTGCAGAGCCAGGAGCTGCCATCTCACACCCATCCACGATCCTCTTCAGACTGTCAGACGCTGGGGAGACAGAGGTGTCCCCACTGCTGCTGCCACTAAACCTGTCTGTTGAGGTCTGCTTTGTGCTGTGCTCAGGCTTGGCTGGAACGGTGTCAGGCTTTGGGCCATCACTGCTTCCCGAACTGTCCGTTTTTATATCTTCTTCTCTCTTCAGCCAAGGGTCTTCAAATCTGATATCCTTTTTAGCACTAGATTCTTTCCCTTCATGGGAGCGAGTAACTTTTGGGTCTGTAGGTACTGCTGATACAGCATCATCAGTGTCTTGTGCTTTAAAGGGATTAACAGCAATACAGGGATAAACAGTAATGTTTGTCTTCATTGGGATGTAGCCGTCACAGCTGCTGAGGTTTGCAGTGTTTTTGATTGTAACAGTTGTCTTCCCCAGAGCTGATATTTTACAGCCTTTGATGGGTGGCACTTTGCCGAAAGAGTCCTCCCCCATTTCTGACAGTATGAGCATGTTGTCAGTCACTGGCTTCTGTTTGTCCTTTACACAAATCATGCTAGCACTTTGTATGGTGCTTGCAAACTCAGAGACGGGGGGCTCTGCCATTGCTTCCCCATGACCATAGCAGGCCTGGGCTATGAAACTGTGGCACGACTGTTCACCATCGCTCCCTGTGCTCATTTCACTCAACCACGAGCTGATGGATGAGCGCCTGCTGCCATCATCCTGGGATTTGTCATCCAGTCCCAGTTTTGGAAGTGGAAGGAACTGTGTGATGCTGACCTCCGACACAGGAGCTGCACTGGAGTAACATTCGAGGTCTTCACTGATGCTGCTGATAATACTGACTGGCCTAGACCCAGAGGCCAAAGCCTGCACAGAGCAGTCACTGTTAAAACTGATGATACTGGTTGGGCGCCCGTTGTCAAGGACCCCACTAATGGTTAGTTCTTCTACAAGGGTGAACACCAGCTCATCCTCCCCATTCAGCTCTAACGGCTGCTGCACAGTCACCATGGTGGTGCTTAAAATCTCCTTTTGGGATTCCGGTGAAATGTTTTGTTGCTGGTCTTCATCCAGAATGGTCTCTTCAAATTCCCCATTGCTGGAGGACATCGACTTCTTCATGATTTGTGGGCTCATTCCTACAGGAGGGGTCCGGATTTCTGGCTGCAACAAGGGTTCACTAGACCTCACCCCAGCATCCTTACTCAAGGGAGTTGGTGAGGGAGTGGGACTGGGCAGAACTCCTTTCTGTGTATAGACCTTGCATCTCTGGGAAGGAGAAGTTGGTGGCTTGTACTCAGAAGTCTTGGAGAGGCTTGCAATGCCCAGCCGGGGTGAACCCATTGGCCTAGGTTTGCCTTCCACAAAGCCACAGCTATTGAGACTTTCTCTGCTGCTCTGCAAGCTTGTGCTGTGCGCTAGCTGGGAGGAGCTGAGCTCTTTACTAGAGCTGCCTGTTATACTCCTGGGAGAAGAAGGAGTTGAAATGTTAGTGAGAGCTCCAGAAGGAACAGGGGAGTGATTTCTCTTAGTTTTGCTGGGTGTTGCATTTATATTTTCCTTGGCTTCTCTCTCAGGATGCTGACATTCTGGCATGGTTTCTCCCTTATCTGACTCTGGTAAGTGGCTAAGCTCTGCCAGTTGGCTTGAGACAGAGCACTTAGACATCTGGTCTGAACTAAATTGAGCAGGCATCTCTTCAAAGGGAAATTTGTTAGTCTCTTCACTGCCATCTATGCAATCCAGCCTCTCCTGGAGCTCTGCAAAGGTGTTGCACTTCAGGCAGTCTCTTTCAGATGTGCTGGCTCCCGATTCACAAACTTCCTCTAACCTGCCCTCATTTTTGGTCTTCTGCAGTGCAGGAACTATGGGAACAAAGTCAGGAGGACCCTCATTATCTGTCAGTTCCTTATCTGAAAGGGCAGTGCCATTGGGGCCAACATAAATCACTGTATCACAGGACTGTTCACTGCTGGATGAATAATCAGGGTCACTTGATAGATGTAAAATAGGGAAGTCTGGATCCACAGTGTTTCTAGAATGGAAAGGCCTCAGCTGGGTTGGCCTCCGCATCCTGCCTTCCTCGCAAGAGCTCTCTCCTCCAGAAGAACTGGACGTGTACTGCAGCGTGAGAGAGACAGAGACCACGTGTTTCAGCATTTCAAATGGCAACTTGCATGAGGTATATGTGCAAAACAGTTACAGTTATTTCTGAAGTTTCTAAACCACAGTCTACTAGAAAACACACAACATAGTTCAAAATACAAACCAATGCTCCAGCCTTGAGTGTCCCATTCTAGGAGTCATAAGACTTCCTAAAGAAGTACTGAATAAATGGATGAGGATCTGTCCCTTAATAAATAATCAGACATCTGTCAAAAATGTTGCTTTTTTTTTTTGTGCATATTTGTGTGAAAATACACAAGAAAACGTACATATAAAGAAGGCAGAGAAAATAAAGACAGTTCCCTTTTGGTAATGCTACCAGTAAATCAAATTGAATATACACACACCTGTCTCTGTAGACACACCACTGTGATGCTGTGTAGACCTTCACTTGTCTCTTATTAAAAGTTTTTGTCAATCCGTAGGCCATCAATGCAAACCAAAACACATAAATATTCGCTATTTGAACCCAATTTATAACATAAGCTACACAGAAAGAACCAAGACTGTGTAAATGCACAGCCCACCACTACTGCATGTTTTCAAAAATCTGTCACCCATAAGCAATGGGAATAAAAGGGGCAAAAGCATGTGCTCCGTGGAGCTATGTGCTCCAGCATGGACACACTACGTTGCAACTATATTGCTCCTACTATCTCTGAGAAACAGAGAGAATCTATTTCTTCATTAACTCCAAATTCCTTTAAATTTAAAGCATCTTCATTCCTTACTATTTCATCAGCACTAAGAATATAACTGAAAATATATGCTCTCTGACAGCCATACCACTAAATGAGGCCAGCTTGCAAACCTGATACAACAGATATGCTCGAACTTACTCCTCTGTATCTGAGGTTGAAACATTTACCTCCTTAGTCTCTGCTATGTGCTCTGAGCCACTCGCCTAGGACAGGATACGTACAACCCATTCACTTGGAAATTATGATTATTGATTTTGCTATACGCTGCTCTACCTCATTAAAGATCCTTCAGGGCCCTTCTCCCCCCTTCCTCCACCATTACAAGAACGGAGTTCCACACTGTCTTACCTTAGTTTTCTTTTTCTTCATCCTGAGGACCCTTGATGCAATCTGGATGGTGGACAGCGTCTCCGCGTAGTTTCCCGCAGCAGCTGAAATGTGAGCTATCATTGTGGTGCGGCAGTTCATATTCCCCAAGGACTCCCGAAGCAACATGGTGAGCTTGCTGTCTCTGCAAAATAAAATGAATTAAGGCTACATTAGTGAGTGAGGCTTCACTTTGACCGTTGTGATGTGACTTGGGTCTCAGCAAGATTTTTTTTCCTCCTCTTTTTAATGGAATCCTAATTAGTTTCATTCCTCAGGTCTGTGTGTTGTGTCTGCAGCTGAGCAAGCTGAAAGACCCTGGCTTACAATTTAAACTTCTTTTCTCTTCCCAGGTCTTCTCTCTATCTTTTTCCAGGCTCGTTTCTTCAGCACTGTTACCTCTGTGAATACAGACGCACAGCCCAGCATTTGAGATTAACTGTTAAGGAACACTACATCAAACAGCAAACTACTGCACTTTCTCTTTTTAGGCAAAGTAAACAGTGCACAAGCACACTCTGGCCTATCTCTGGAGGACAAAAGTATACTGGAATACTCAGAGGACCCTTTTTTTTTTCTTGCCTACCTAGCCACTGAGTAAATCAACGATTATACTATTTAAGTCACTTGAATTAATCCTGATGATAGTGGCGAAAAACAAAACAATTGCACCTTAAAATTTCACATCTTTTTTTCTTTAATAATGCATCTTTAGTCCACTAAGACAGTAATAATTTTATCTATTTTTTGCCATTTACTCTACTGTTCAGAATACGGTATCTTTTGAAATGCTGATTCATTATGGTGGGAGTGGCTGTGGTGGCATTAAGAATAGGAATTGTGAAACACGACAGTTTTAACAGGATAATGATAAATATATATCACTTTTGTTGTGGTCATCTTAATCTGGTAAGTAGAAATGCACACGCAGTTTTTAAAGGAATCATTAGCTATGCTGTGTATGTCGACAAACCTCTTGAGGGTCCCCTTCCTTGAAGAAGGTTGTTGAAAGCAAAGTCAGCAATGGCCTGATATTTACTCCTAGCTAAAGAAACTGCATTCACTATCCTAATGACAGAAATTAAGCCTTTCAGTCTTGGCAACACCTTTAGTAGCTTGGGATCAGATTTGGGGGACTCACAGTTCAATACTTGCTGGTGACCACATAAGTGTCTGTACTAAGGCATCCATTTAACCCTCCCAGTTCATGGGAACTTTTCATAAAGCTCATAAAATTCTGTGAACTGAACCTATGTCTACTGGACATGGTTGACAGATGAACGTCAGAATTCTTGAACTTCTCCCTTCGCCTGGGTAAATGAGAGCATTCTTGGATGCATCCAGGAATGAGACTCGGTAGCTCATAAATCACACTTCTCCTGAAATCTCCAGTACTTGTGGTTTACGCTAGGTTAGAAATACTGAGAGGAAAATACCCTCTCTTTCAGCATTTCTGCTTCCTTCGACTCTGGACACACAGGACTGTCTGCTGGCTTTGAGACACAAACAGCCTCACGCATTTCACTTGCAACTTCAAGCTGTTTTGAACCCACAGATCCAAAGTTAATAGGCTGCTGTATCATGGTTTAGTGGCCCCCTTCCTACCAAAGAATAATTAAGATGTCAAATTTTGTATATCAGTTACTGCCACTCCAATGCAGAGTTACATGGAAATTATTAACATCTGCACAGAAATCAATAACAAGCCTTTCATTTGCTAGTGCTTCTATCATAGCAAAACATGAGACGACAGGGGAAAGGGCAAAAGAATACATTCTAAACATGCAGGGCTCCTGGGAATACATAACCCAGGCAGCCAGCATCAGCAAACTATGGCATGGCTCTCCTACAGATACATGCAGTAGGAATATAAATAATCTGTGCCATCTTCCTTGTACTGAAATACACATTCGCAAGAAGAATGATGATACTGAGGAAATTCTATAATTCAAATGATCCTCTGACATAAATCAGATAGAAACTGAAGGGCGGGTTTCTTTAGGATTAAAGCCTGAAACCCAGCAGCAAAAAAAGGTCAACCGACACTAATTTCTAGTTTCACAGTTTGCTCCTTCAGCACTGCCTGCCTCTTGACCATCAACCTTGCTTTACACTCAGATAAAATAACTAGCCTCCTGCCACTACTGCCAATTGAAAATTTCAATAAAGAGGATGAAATCTGCTAGTTATCATTTTTTGTTGATTCTGGACATTGTCATAAGTCATGTTCACTTGTCTGTATGGTTCATCAATCTCTTATAATAACACTTAGTAACTTTTAAGGGAAAGAAAGCAGCCCAAGTGCAGGGCTTAGTAATTATTAGTTTTTAATGCAACCTATCCTGAGCAAGTAAAATCACTGGTAAAATATTTTGGACACGTCTCACTGAAATTTGCTTGACAGACAGTGTGAGACACAAAATAGATGCTTTGTTCTTCTGAATGCTGACATGGCATTTCTGCCCAAATAAAAGGAAAAGCTCTGAATTGTCTCATTACAGAACATGAGTTGATATTTGCAAAAGCAAAATTGCCTGTGGAAAAAGAAAACAAGGTTTACAAAGAGAAAGTCTGGACCGGAAGAGCTTTGAGAAGGAAAATCTTTGCTGATCTGACAGAAAGAAGTAAACTAGGACCCAGGAACTGCCGAAGAAGCTCACAGAAGGGTTGCTGCTCCTGGGCGCAGGTTGCCCATTTTATTGAGCAGGTCACAGCATTTCTCACAGCAGCAGAGGCAAATGCACCAGCTTCTTTAGCAGCAAATTTCTGTGGGAATTCTGTAGCACAGGGGATGGGAGATAGCAAGCAATGAAAATGATCTGCTGCTTTTCTGTGCCCAGACAAACAAAATGACATGTCAGAGCAGCCTGATTACCCCATTCGGTATACCTGTCTTCAGTTTTAAATGTCCTTATGTCCCATACACTAATGTCTCTACAATTTGGGAAATTTGCCATCATGCATCATGAACTTGGACTATCATACACAGGGAAGAGGGAAAGGGACAGAAGAATGTCACACTTAACACTTCTGTTCTATGCCTTGCCTGGCCTTTTGTTCTAGCAAGTCCATTTTGAGTCTTTGCAGTACTTAAAAGTTAACCAATTTTTACATCTGCATTAGTTGGTCTAATAATATATATAATTCCTGCTTCCAATCCTTTTCTTGGATTAGAAAAGGTTTAGATCATCAGGGTTACAGTAAAATACTGTGAAATATTATTCACAGACCCCACACGGAAAGGACCCCCAAATAACTTCTGATCAGTATGTACTGGTATCAGTATAAATCACCATCCTTTCTCAGTAAGAAGGAAAAATGTACATCACTCCTCATATACATATCTACATTTTCTCTCTTGATGCATAATTAATTTTACTTAGGTTCAAACAATATAGAATCTCACATTAGAAGAATGAAGCACCCAATATCATGATAAGTTTACTTGCACATTGTCTAAATCCCATTTGTCTATATGCATTAAGTCAAAGTCTAATTTCATGACCAGATACTATTTTTTTCCACTAGGCCTCTGCCTCAATCAGCATACACGACAAGCAGTGCTCACTGAACAAGAAATTATTAATTTTTTCATTTAGTGTGTGGACTTGTGCCTTTTGTGCGTTATGACTAGATAAACTCAGCTCTGAATCCAGAATGACCAATTTCTTCAAATGCTTTTTCTTTCTGGGCAGCTTATTAATACAAAGGAGGTGATGAATGTCTGTGAGGTGAGGTATATAATACCCTGATAATACCTGAAGTGTTGAAGACTCTATTAGGTTTAGGTTTTCGGTGGGAAGCACTGATCTTTCAGAGTACTAAGTATAATAACACAGAATTTATATTCATAATACAGCTTCCTTTGACTTCTGTTGCAGGGTTTTTTGCCAAGCTCTTTGTACACCCAACTTCTCAATCAGTGTCTAGCCCAGGCTTTTCCCGCTCAACGTTCTTCCTTGCTCTCATTACCATGCCATGTTTTTCTTCCCCTGCTCTTTACTTAAGTTAAATAGCCCAGCAACATTTCATCCTGCTAGGGTCTAATTGAAGCTTCATTACTCTCCAGCATTATTTCTAGCCCCTCTGCCAGAATCAGTCTCCTGTTTCTTGACCTCTTGTTCCAATTTGTCCTCCACTGGCACTGCCTGACTTCCAAGGCCCCTCTGCTCCCTCAATCCGCCCACTGTTCACTATTACCCAGCACAGGAACCCAGTGCTTGTTATGACCAAACGCATCAAGCCAGAGTGAGTGAGGCATAGGCAGAGGTGAGGGTGAAGAGCTAGTATCTCCACCTACCTTCCTCTGGCAGGTCCTTCTGCTTTATGCGAACCAGTGCTAGCAATGTATGCAAAATTCGTTGTACAGAAAAGACACAAACAATAATTACTTTTGTGTTGGGCAGCAAAATAGAGTTCATGAACAGAACATGAAGCACCAAGAATACTATGCTCAGGAACAAATACTATGCACAGTTTCCATTGTTCAGCATTTCGTTCTCCGTAAGGCAGAGGCAAATTCAGCACAGTTTCTTAAATAGAGTGAATATTGGCGAGGAAGATCTACCTGGAGTCTTGGAACCATTATTTTTCTAGGGAATTATTTAATCAATCCTGTTACAAGCTTTGTCTTGGGAGGGAGGAAAGTTTCAGTCTTATTTAATCACATGTAATTTTTTTATGTTCCCATTCCTCGCTCCACTGCTATGGGGATTCTGGGCCACAGTGACAAAAGTAGGACCATCAGGTACAGAAATAGTAACACTCCACATGGGACATAATACAACATTATAACTAACCTTTATGAAATACAAAGGTGTATGCTAGTGCTCTCTATTAATCATATACCTTGGTGTCTTCCTAGGCACCTAGCCAAAAGGAGAATGTTGTCAACTTCCTCATGTTGTTATTGTTACAGGGTAAGATAATGCATGCCCTCAGGTATCTCATAATCTAATTATTTATAGAGCTATGTCAAATGAAAAATCCTGGGAACTACAGTGGTTATTTTTTGATCATGAAGCCCTAACTCTACTCCTTTGTTCTGATACACTGCTTTATTAGAAGTAATAAATGTTTACATAGTGGGAGAACCATATAAATATTCAATTTGTCTTTGGCTCCTCTTATACTGAAATCATCCCTGTTGAGGAGAGTTTATAGTTTTTTTAAAAGACACAAAACTAATAGTGCATGTAACCTGCATGTAACAGCTGAGTTCATCAAAAGAATCAGTACAGTTTACTTGACTATGTCTTTCCTTTCTGTTAATAATTTTAATAGAATGAAGGAGGAAAGAGGAGTGATGTGTGTAGGCACAAGCAAAGGGAGACTAAGTGGTGTGATAAAGCTGTGGTTCACCATGTCAGCCTGGCTTCGTAAGCACGAAGGAGCCATTCTGCTAAGTGGGAGAAAGATGTGCAGTGTGTTGGATCTTTAACTCACAGGATCCCTTTCCTAGTGAAATGAGGCATAGAAGAAATCAAGAACTTGGAAACATAACACAGAAATAGCCCCTGCCACTGCAGTAACTCATTTTGCATGAGGTACACCAGCATAATACAGAAAGTTGTGCTCACTACACAGAGGAAGGGGATTCAACCAAAAGGACTACACTGAGGAAATGCTGTGGTCAGACTCGTATGCCAGAAAAATCACAACCACATCTGAAAAGGATGTGATGCAGCAGCAAAGAGCAGAAGAAAAGAGTTGCTTTGGACATATGTGGGATGGTAGGGAATTGCACTATTATAAAAAGTCCCCCACCTTGACATTTGTCTTTTAAAAAACTAACAGTGAAAATTTCTTACTGCAGAAAGGTTGTTGTGCATGTGACAGCACATAAGCATGTGACAGACACGCACACAACAGGATCTTTTGTTTCTTTTTCCCAAAGACAGAGAAGAAAATCAGACAGAAGAGGGTTCCAAGAGCTCCAGCAACTGCCTCCTTGCAACCGATCATCTTTGAACTCCTTGATCCCCAAAAGTGCTCATGCAAGAGCTGTAATCCTTGTATAAAAATTTTTCCCTAAGCTGCTGAAACTTCATCAATCTGCAAAATAGCCTGAAGGAGTAGGCTGTTAACCAAAAATACTACGAAAAGTCCAACTCCGTGGAGTGTCTGCTGAATGATCACAGCAATTTCAGTTCATCCATAATAGAACTATCCTACAATAAAGCAGTTGCACTCATGTAACAGTTCCACTGTCACCTACCTATTAAAAGCACATTGTTGCTCACATTTCCAGCCCAGGTCTGACCTGCACACTGCCAAACCAGCCCTGCGGGAGCACAAGAAGAACGGTCCCTCCTCCACCTTCGCATTTCTTAAACATATGGACTAGCTTGTCCTGACCTTGGAGCTAAACCCACGGTGGGCTTTGTTCAATTTTAAATAACTCAGCCAATTCAAGAAAAAAGGTTTCTAGAGTTTCTGTATGGACCCTAGTAATGCCTAGACATGCTTCTGAACATTTGGACAGTCTAGTCTAAATACATGATTTTATGTAGTTTGGTTCAGATGCATTTCACACTTTGGGGATATCAAGCTGGTGCCATGGTCCCTTATTTACAGGTCAATGCATTACACTCGTCTGGGTTTTGGAAAGACGGGTTATCTCTGTGACCAGATAGTGTTAATCCTTATGGCCCCACCATGGTCATGCACTCCTGGAAGGGGCCATCACTGGGGTCTGGGCACTCTTAGGCAGTTGCCTCCTATGCTCTCAGCATGGTCATCAAATATTGGGGTGCAGAGTGAACACAGGTGGTTACCTTAGAGTATAACAAGAACAGCAACAACTTTCAACTTATGCATTAAATTGGCTACTTAGATTTATCAGAGGGATTTTTAGTTTGGGGTAAAACAAATTTGGAAAAAAAATGCATCTATACAGCTATTTCTCATTGAAATAAGAAATGTACAAATCAAAGATTATCTGCATTCTTTTTTTTTTTTTTAATCTGGAGAAATAGTATTATTTATAAATGTCTTCACAGGCCTTAAGGATTTGATCCAAAGGTTACATTTTGCTTAGCGGGGTACAAACCTTGACCAAAAAGATGACTCATGAATCCAGTATCTGGAAATCAAACCAGAAAAGAAGTATGGACAAGGGAATTTCAATCATTGTGGCAAACAGTGTTTCAATCTGCATGCTAGTTGTCTTCAAGTATCACAGAAAAGGACAGTTTAATATAAATATTTGAATAATTCTGTTGAAATGGTTATAGACAATGCTGTAAAACACAAGACTAGAGGAAAAGCCTGGCTAATACAGAGAAAGTAGTCAACAGTTCAGAAAGTTACAGATTATTAATATGAGACCTGGACAAGTATGCACTCATTAAAATTTTTAGTGAGATTTGTTATACTACAGGTTATAGGCAGAACACAGTCAAGAACATGAACATTTTGGACTGGTACAAAGGAACCAAGGAGCACCTTGGACAGAAAAGGAAGCAGAGCAGTAGAAGGTGAGTGGATTTTTTTAAGATGATAGTGGCCAGAGACTATTGAGAGATGAACCAGGAAGACAGAAGAGTGTGTGAAGGAGGGAAGAACAAATCTGTAGCAAGATGATCTATGGGATCATGGATTACCAGCAAAGATACTGCAAAACAGGAGAACTGAGTAAAGCATGAGGGGCAGGAGCCTGGAGAGTAGCCAAAAGAAAAAATCAAGAATGGAAAAAAAGAAGGAATCAGGCAGTCAATTCAATGAAGATATAGGAAGGAGGACAGAGCTGAGTGCTTAAATGAGAGCTGATTCAGATAGATTTTAAAGTCATAGCAAGAGCAAGTAACATAAGGGAGGAGGATAAGACCTGAAGGCAGCTCTAACACATTGACAGACTCCAAGAGTCACACTTGCAGAGGGAGAATGGCACTAAAGATAGACAAAATGATCTTTTTCCCCTGTACTGTAACTCCTATCACAGAGCCCAACATCGTTCACAAGCAGCCATTAAACACAAACACACGAAGCGCAACGATAGTGACAGAGAAGCAAGACTCGGGCGCTTTGTCTCATTACAGTGTCAGTGCTCAATAAATTTTCTACTGGAAAAATAGATGCTCAGTTAATCCAAGAGCTAATTAGACTCTACAACCATATGTTGGAGATAAAGCCAGCTTCAGCTAGACAAGCAGTGCCACTGGATAGCAAACCCCAGCAGCAAGTTATGTGGTAGGTTGCTTGCAGCCTGCTGCTGCTCACGGGCCACCATTTAGCTTAAGTAACAAGCAACAGTGCTTTGCCCTTTTCCTTCAGAGTGCTGTGATTCATGTACTGAGAGTGGAACTCTAGGGTTATTTCCTTAAATGAAAATTAACTTCAAATGTTTGTAATTGATCCATGAATATTCATGATCTTTTGGGAAGATTTCATAATTACTTCATTCTGGTTCGACTCATTTGATCTACAGGAGCAACAGCAGTAGTTTACTCTCCTTCATCAAGATGCCAACAGTTTGGCAGCATGACCTTCCCCGTTTCCTGTGCTGGAGAGCAGTGCTAGTTATCCTAATTGCAATTTGAAATGGAGTAGTACCTGAAAATAAATTGACTGCTGTTCAGTTTTAGAACCCTCTCCACTTGGAACTGCTGCTAGTGTAAATAGGTGACATCTTCAGGAAACTGGGAAGGTCACTCAGCAAAATACTTGGCATTTTGATAAGGAAGATTTTATATACCAGCCCCCTGGAGTGTTCAATCCATAGCAGTATAGTAGAGGGCAGAGAAAACGCACAGATTCCTGACCAAAAAAGAAAAAAAAAAGAAAAAAAAAAACTTGGACTGTTCTAACAGTACAAAGGTTAGATAATTTATCTGTGTCACTCACTAGATCTACTGCAGAATATAGTTAGGCTTAAAAATTAATGCTGCCTACATCTTTTAGCCTGTTGGCCATTTTTAATTAGCTTTGAGAAGACAAGAGAAAAGGCTCAAAAAATGTCTGAAAGTGTAGTGAAAATTGATTACTAGATGGATGGAGAGAAATCTGATTTGTGCTCCCACAGCAACAACACTGAAACTCCTTACACCCCCCTCCAGAATACACCACAGAAAGTACACATGGAAGCTTTCAGCCAGTATTATATCTTTTTCCATGCCACAATTAAGAGACAAATTCATTAGAAAAAACAGTTCTCTCGGGGTCAGTATTCCCAAACTATTTTCCTAGGTCAACAGATTTTTTTTTCTTTTCTAACTTATATGCAAATGGTTCCTAGTTATAAACTGTCAAAACACAAAGTAAAATAGTGAAAATACTAAACTAACAACATGAAAGCAAAGTAAACATCCACAGGTTTCAAGATGTACTGTCAATCCTGGTAATCATTTAAATATCATTTTAAAGTTTCTCTACACAAACAACTTCAAACCCTGCTTCACCGAGAAGCATGTATCTGCTAAAAGCTGCTAAAAGAAGCACACTGGCCTAAATGGCTCCTAAATAACAATTTAGGAACTCTGTCTTGGCATCTACAGGTAATTTATCCAGCTCTTAGACACCTGGAGACTCTCACTGAACTCCGCAGGTTCCAGGAGTGCCCATCTCCTCCCTATCTAGGGAGGGATCAAACTGGGATTAAGTATGGACTTAGGTGTCTGTAGGAATTCTTCTCTTTTGAGAAGAATAAGAAAGCTGAGCTTCTCCTTTACATGTATATTCAAAGAGCAAAATGGTCCAGAAAGCAGGTTTCACTTCACAGATTTCGTTCTGCTTTACTATGCAATATATAGATTCAAAGTCAAAATAGCTTTCTTAGACACCTGCAATGACACTTGTACAATCAAATAAACAGTGTTCCCTCGCCTGTAAGACTTTGGTCTCAATATTTGTACTGCCAGTAGTCAACAGGGATGGGGTGTGCTTGTAATACAAACTCTTCTAGGGACTGGCGAAAGACCAAAAACTCATTTCACATGAAAACAAATGGCCATTGAATAGCAACAACTTTCATCCACAGGTGGGCTCAGCTACTCTCACAGTGGGTGATTTACAGGTGTGATGAGGCAAACAGTGCGACAGTAATAATGATATTATCTTGCATTGCAACTGATCCTCGTAGACAAAAATATCTCTACCCATCCCTGGGTTTGGAAATATCTGAAAGTAAGCCAGAAAATTAAGGTTTTATGAACTGAAACCCATGGCACTATGGTCTAAGTCCTGTTGCCACTGAAATCAGACAAAAGCTCCTACTAGCTTCAGTAGGTTTTGTCCTGCACTTCTACAGATCCAGTAACCGGATGTGGAGATGATGAATAAAATAACGGTGTCTGAAATGAAATACATGAAGTTAAGCCATGGAACCACAGGCAATTTTATGATGTGTTTAAAAGTTTTTGTCAGCATAGGGCCAAATCTAGCAGCTGCTGCCGGGGAGTGGGAATTTTATCATCTATAAACACAGGCACAAGAAAATTAAATGTTTGGTTCTTTACCCCTCTGTGCACTTCATCAAACTTTATTCACAGAGGATTCCAAATAAAACCTGAGGAGCCCCACTCTCCATGCAAGTACTACTCATTGTGAGTAAAAGGAACCAAATCGATGTATAATGTTTATTCTGAATATATATAAATTTCCTATATGAACCACTTGGAGATAGGCAGTATTAATTATATTTATCTTTTTCTATACAACAATTTAAAATATTAATAAAGCACACACATTTTTCATGTTATCTTAAGTTTCACTCCCTCCTTAAATTGACTCATTTACTTACTTGCCTACTCTAATACCATTAATTAGACAAGTTCCTCAATAGAGTCTTTCATCTCTGACATTTCAGAGATCTCCTAAAGGCTTGTGACAGCAAAGAAACTCTCTAAGTTGCCATACAATAATAGTTATGTAGCTTGCCACTTTACCTGAGGTAACCAGAGCATGTTTTAGAATTCTATAGGCATCTATGCTCAGAAAAGTCAACTTCAGATCCTAGTATTTCCATGTTAATAGCTGCCTCTCCACAAAATGGGTGGTTAATGCAGGTTTGTGAGTGCCAGAAAGCAATATATAACTGCTAATGTTTGTATGTGTTTAGCTTTAAATGATAAAAAGATACCTATTAAAGATTTAGCTGTCTGAAATCCCAGAAGCATTAAAATAACATTTCAAACACAAGCTGAGCCTGTCTTTCACAAAAAGCTCCTTTCAACCTCTAACTGTCTTCAAAAAGCCTCAAACTGCACTCATTTCCAATGTGCTTGCAAGGTCCCCGCTCTGTTTACAAAGCCGCTGCTGACTGAGGTTCAGAAATTCCAGCAGCTGAAAATAATTGAGGCTGCAAGAATATTTTGGCAATATACTTGGTCTAGTCCTACAAGGTTCCCTAAGCATATGCTGTTGACTACAGTCAGAGGATACTAGAAAGGTATTTGGGCTGAAATTGCCCACTCTTACAGCCTAGTTGCTATATTGTTGTTGCCCTCCTCACATTTCTGTCTGCATGACTACTGCACACTCCTAAGGAAGGAGAAAGGTGTTCCTCAGGGTCCTGTCAACTCTGTTAGTGTGTCTGGGAGACCCAAGAAAGGCCAAGGGGAAAGGAGAGCACATGGACAACAACTATATGAGGAGGAGGAAGAGAGAGAAAAGTGCTGTCTGTTCTGGTGAGCCTGATGCTTATGAGAAAGACATGAAAGGGAAAGGGATGAGAAGGGTCTGAGGTGAGAAGAAGCTGAATTACCAATTTCCACACCTACTAAGTATGGATAATCATACACATATGTTTATCAAGATGTATCATGAAAACAACCAGGGCTTCATAGCATCCACCCCAACCCATTTCTAGTTTAGGGCGGCTCATCTCTAATCCTTATTTACAGCCATCTCCTTCCCAGTTTGTCCATGTTCCTGTATGTCCTTCACTTTAAATTGTTCTGAGTCCCTGGGAACATTTATGTTTTTGTATTTACAGGCATTGCTTATATTCCTTCTCATGTTTCTCTTGCTGTTTTTTAACTCTGGCTACGCAAGCCCAATCGTTTAATATTTTCTCACAAAAAGAGCTCTCCAGCTCCTCTACCAGCCTTTCTTGCATACGCTCCAATCTGAATTTGGCCTTCATCTATGTGGATGATCAGAGTTGCATTCACAAGAGGACCTGCTAATTTAGTATTGCTATGTGCTATTAATGCACTAATATTAATGCAGTAGTATTTTCCTACTGCTGTCATTCCTAATGCCTCCTCAGACTTCCTTACTGTTACATCAGTGGTGGACGCTCACCCTCCCCGGCCCCATTTTCCTAGCTGAGGAGTTCCCAGATTTCAGCAGAAATTGTTAGGAGTCCACGAGGGCAAGCCCTTGTACTCTGAACTACTAGATGTGCCTTTAAGGCCATTTTCATTACTCTTGTCCTCGGGGTCGTTCAGCTGCTCCAGGCTCGTGTTGTGGTCTCCCTTTGCACAGCCGATGGCTCTCAGCTCTGTGTAACAGCCAGCCGGATTAGCGCACATCCGCTTTGTGTGCCAGGGCTGCTCATAATAACACTACAAAAAAATCTCTCCCCAAACTGATCCCTGAGGATCCTGGCGGCCTCCTCTCCACTCTGCTGGCTATCACTTCAACACAAGCTACTGCTGTCTCGTAAGTCTTCACTATCTATCTGACTTGTTTACAGCTCCCTGTCTTTTTCAGTATAACTAATAATTTCTCATGGGGCACCAATTAAATTATTTACTCAGCTCTAGACAGATAACATTTACCACTGTTCTTTTGCTTAGAAAATCACACAATAGATACCAAGTCTGCATATAAGAGATGGCGAGGGTTGTATCCAGAGCTGTCACAGAGGAAAGTTGAATTTAAATGCACAAACATACATGCCGGATTTCCCCATCTGAGGAACAGCCAAGACATTTCAAGGCTCCCTCTCCATGAAGATAATACTTGATACCCAGATTTACTCCAAAGGGTGTCTTAATTCAGGCCTTAACATCTGAATGCTAATACTGAATTTGAGTTCCAGAAGAACTTCAACGCTTTGATGTTAACTTTTAAAGCTAGTGAAACAGCAAAAACTGATCACTTCATTCAGATAATTTAGCAGGGATCTCATTTAAGCTCCTCTCTTCATCCCTCCTCCTGCATACACACTGATGAGCAAATCATTTAGAGAGGGGCTTGTCTGCTGACACTACAAATTTTACTCAGAAAGAAAATACATTCCTCTAATTGCATTCCAAATGACGAGGATCAGAATAAATGAATGAGTTTTTCCACGAATAGAGGAATTAACGAAGACTGATTTCCAGTGGGTTTGTGCTCCATGTTCTCCCTTTTCTAACACTTCAGATGCCCCCGCTTCTCCATACTCCTGTGACCTCCCCATCCTGGCAGTATTTCCAAGTCCTGTCCCCATATCCCACCTAACTCATCTCCTCCAACTTCAGCTTCTTCCATGAGCTGCTGGCTTGCAGGTGGTGGCTGGCTCACGGGAGGCCCCTGGCTGGGGCATCCGCCTCAATCTGATTTCTTTCCTAGCCTCCCTTCCCAGGAACCTCACATAGCCTTTGAATTTCTCAAGTAATTTCCTTCTGTCAAATCTGATTGGAAACGATCAATTAAACGGTCAATTAAAAATACTTTGACAAAGAGACAGTGTGACTTCAGCCTCTTAGGAAGTGAATAGAAAGGTCTTGGAGCACAGATTTTGGAGCCAGTCCTGCTCTCTGAGCTTCTCAGGCCTCACAGTTTTGAAATACAGCATTGCGCATAGCAGTCATTCCTACAACCAGCTACTGAGGGCAGCAAGGGTATTTCCCGTATTACAAGGGTGATTAGAACCAGCTAATTACAGCTGTGCAATGACAAAAATCTTAGTTTGACAATTTCAGATTAGCCAGATTTTTAAATCCGGCCTGTCCATGTCTTAGATTATTCTGGCTTTCTAATTTTCCAGATCTGTGTTCTGATTTTGTGTCCAATTAATTTCAGGAGCAGCTCTCAAATGAACTGATAACACAGTAACAAATGGACTATCATGGGAGTTTCAGTCATTATTGCTTTATTAATATTTTCAAATAGTTCAGATTTAGCTGTTTTTCTTATGTGATATATGACTTTTATTAAATGCACAGCAAATGGTTTAAAGTTGCTGCTTTCTTTTCAAAGCTGCTACTGTATCATTTCAAAAAGCAATAATGACACAAAAGGAACGAAGTTTTGACAACATATGCATTCTCCCTAAGGGCAACAGATTTGCATTTAGTATAGCTAAGAGGAGTATTTGACCCAAGCATTTATAATTAACTTTTAGCTTGTACACAAAGAAAAGATTTATTTTTATTCTAGTGTTTTTGTTGCAATGTGACTCCAAGAAACACCAATTAGCTATCATTTGCTGACAACTTGCACTTAGCACTGATTAGGGCTAGATATGAACTATCAACCTAGCACATTACCATAGTGCAACAGCTCATTACCAGTCTAGCTTTCCTAGCTAATCTTTCCTACTAATTTTTATTTAGGGACCTTTTGGCTAGCTCATCTGAAAATGAGACGCTAATGATTTGGTCAGAATTCTGAGCTTTAAACTGTAGCATAGAGGAAAAATAATTCTGTTTGATCTCTTTATGTTAAGATAGATGTCATCTAATGAATGTAATGAATTAGCAAAGCATAGCATAGCAGCATGTATAATTCCATTTCAGATCTTGCACATATGAAAGAAAATATTTAAAACAAAAGAGCAGCTGAGAGCCTCTCTGGCCCTTCTCCACTACATGAAAGAGCATCATGCAGGATAGCAGAGCACGTTGAGTAGCATTCAGCAGCACTGGACAGGACACTTTCTCTTGTGGGTCTCCTACAAGTCTAGCACAGGGGATCACCAAAGATGTAACTGCAGACAGTAGAAAGGACATGTCAGAGATAGGTCATGGCATGAAATATACTGGGGATGAAGAGGGGGAGAAAATGGATTTTTATGCTGTTATTAATTGTTAATGAGTGCAAAGGATTAAAGATGGTAACATGTTTTGAGCATGAAAGTGAGTCCAATACACAATTTTAAAGTCTGGATAAATTAAAGGTATCATGACATAAAAAAAAGTTCTACAGTTAATAACTAATATAAACGATATAAAAAATGACGTAACACAGTAAGTAAAAGATAGGCTTAAGGGACAGGTATTCTGAAGAAAACTTTGCCTGAAGACAATATAGAAATGAAACAATAGGAATTTGAGAAGCAGCATATGATGGGCCCTTCGCATATCCTGCAGTCTAACTGTGCTGAAGTTTCTTTTCTGAAGACCATGAGATTCAACACAGGAACCGCACCCTGTATTTATTGGACCCTACTCTGAATCAAAGACAGAGAAAGAAAAATGCACAAAATATCCTGAAGAACACAACTTAGTTCTAACGTAACCACTCAAAAAATACCCATTGGTGGTCAGTATTTGTGCAATTCAATACTTGAGTCAGGGCAGAGACAGGATGCTGAGCCAGTTCTCAACAGTCATCTAGCCCTGTCCTTAAGATGATAAGACCCCAGATTTCTAAGAAGCTGGATTTTTTTCCCCAAGAAGGTAGAAAAATCCTCCTCTCCATACGAGGGGTAACTGGAGCAAGCGCTGCTCAGGACTCATCTTCCTATAATCTGCACAGCAGGAAGGGTAAAGAATTCCCACTTTTCCCATCTTTCTAGGTCTCCTGAAAGAATTCAGAAAAGTGTTGTACGCTTAAATTGTATAAGGTTTTCTGATTTGAGAAGAAAAGTCTCAGTATGAACATGATCGAACCACACAGCTGAGATGTTCTAGTATGAAAAAAAAAAAAAAAAAAGAAAGACCTGGAAAGAACCTCCACCCACATACTCCTACCCCATGGCATGAAATCAGCCAAAAAGAACTTACTCTTGCATTTAGTACTGCAAACGATGGGAAAGGTGATGTGGATAGCATAACACTTAGAATGTCAGCAGAGAACAGTTAACTCAGTGCCTTTGTATTTAAGGCAAAAAATCATTGGTAAATGGTATTAGTTGGTTTCTGTCACAATGGAATTGCACTTCCAAATCGTGCAGCCTTGAAAGGGAACTTACATAAAGAATAGGTTCAATTATTGGCAGAATTAATGAATAATGATAAGATAATGCCCAGAAAAAGAGTAAAGAATTGACCCATTTGATTTAAAATGGATTAAAGAATTACATATTCATATGAAAAGAATGATTTTTGTATTTCTGGGAGATGAATTGAGATGAAGTAATATACACTGGCAATATTTATCATGAAGCATCTGGTTATCATTTTTATATCCATGTGGTTAGTAACTTAAAATAATTTAAAAAAGCTATTTGTGTTCTGAACTTAAAGCTGGTTTCAACAGAGAAAAATGAAATAGATGAGCACTGTATAAAATGTGTAATTTTTAGATTGTAGATGTGTAATTCCTAGTCAGAATGTTTCTCAAACAGACACACTATTATTATTACATTTGAACACTACCCTGTTGAGATTTCATATACAGTTTACAGCATTATTTTCAGCCCACAACTAAAAGTTCCCAATTGAAAAGACACGGTGTTTTGTTGTTACTCTCTAGGTTACCTTTCGTTCTCTTCAAAGTGATGGTCTTTGACAAGAGGACACTTTTAGCAATAGAAGATTTTGCTCTCTGACTAGGTATCTATACAGGCATTAATATACAGAAAATATTTCTTTAAAGAATCTGATATCACTCTACAGAGAAGCACCATTGACAGATGGAACCTGGCCAATGCATTTAACAAGGTGTTTTCAAGAGTCCCACTTCTTTTTGCATTTATGGGATATAACAGCATTATCAGAGAAAAAAATTGCTTTCAGTGGCTTATCTCTCCATGATAAAAGATTTCTCTGGTAGAAAAAAATAAAGTTAAACCACAAATTTTCTTGGAAAGATTAAAAAAAATCCATTTCAGTTTTTAGAGTATGTCTAATAAACGTATGTCTACATTACCAGCAGAGTCCAGGGGAGTTCTGCCTCCTGTGGCACCCAGGTGAGCTGAGAAGGCAGGAGCATGGTGTTCCTGTGGCACCTGGGAACACCATGCTCCTGCCTTCTCAGCTTTGACCATGCCAGGAGCACCAGTGGCAGCCCCAAGAGCAAGTGCAGCCAGAGGCCGAAGCCGGGCACTCGGAAACCAAGCAGCTGGAGCGTTCCCCAAGCAGCACCTCATCGCAGCGGCGCTCGCTGGACTGAGATGAGCTCCAGAGGAACTGATGTGGCCCCTAGGAATGGACGCAGGTGACTTTGCCAGCTGTGTAACCTACCTGAACTTTTTCTGAGGCGCAGATGATTCCATGTGAATTAATCCAGAGCACTGCAATTAAGTCTAGCACAAAAATAGCGTGTCATGGATTATAGTGCCACTACAGAACTCTGGGACATCCAGAATGGTAGTACTCAAATAACAAGAAGAGAAAAGAAAATCTGTTTCAAGTTTAACGTGCTTATTTCATATTCTGTATGATGCAAAGATCTTAAAAGCATATCCTGACTTTTTCTGTAGGCTACACTCCACAGTAAACAAACATAAGTCTCAGATGAAAATACACATAGGAAGGCTCTACAGCTGGAGCACAATGTGATAGCCTTCACAGACATGTATGTTCAGAGTCAGATCTTTCACACTGGTACAGACTATTGCACCTACAGCAGAGTTACCTTCAATTCCCTTTATCATGAGAGCAAATACTCTCAGTTGCTCCATGAATCTCTGCATATGAGAAACATTATAGCAGGATGCAGCAGGTGCCCTCAGGCATCATCTGACTGAGCACACAAGAGTTTCTAGCACACTCTCTCCCTCTTTCTGCAGAAGAGCAGTTATTTTTCTAACAAAAATAGGTTTTGCATGCACTATATGCTAGCTGGGAAGCAGATCTGGACACCACATCTAATTCCCATCCCTTCCTTGCATGCGAGTACCCTTGCTTGCAACAGAAGAGCAAAACAGTCTGCCTCTGTTTATAGCTGGAAGCTGACACAAAAACCATGTTCAGTCCCTTAAAAGTCTGCTTCAGGGAGCTCGGACTCCCTGAAGCATAGGGTGATGAGGTGCTTTCAACAGCTTGCACCAAAAAGCGGCCCCCTCACTTGTTCTCCACCTGTCTCTGCATGGACGCCTAGTCCTGCCTGAGCTGCCCAGGGGGACCAGCTCAACCTACACCAGAGCTCAAGGAGACCCTGGCGCCGGGAGGTACAGACAGGATAGCTGGGAATGTTTCAAGCACTGAGAGATGCCTGTGGTGCATGCAGTGAGAGAGAAACTTTGATCAGCGAGAGCATCCACTACTGCAGAAATGGTACTTGTATAACACTTCCTTTCCTGAGCCCCCAAATCCCTTCACATCTGTTTAATCTCCCAACTAAAAGGCCTCCTTTCTTCCACCTATAGAGACCCAAGCTACAGCTCCAGGGCCCAGGTGTGTCATGGCACTCGAAAGAGCTGCTGGGCTAGCTCACCACTCCCAGGAACCCATCGGGCCAAAGGGAGGCAGGACTCATCTTTTGGACAGCATTGACAAATCACTTTTGCCATTGATTTTCCAAATCTTCTTTTTTTCCTTTCTCTCTCTTTTATTTTTTTTTTTTTCTCCAAAGAGTACAAACTAATGAATGGGGAATTAGAGAAGCAATTTAGTAACACAAGTCCCTTCCAAAATAACCCCATTTGAAAATAATTTCAAAAATAAGTTTATATACGGCAGGTCGGGCAGTTTTGCTGATGAGGTAGGTGATATAAAATACATCTATCCAAGATAAATTTGCTGTCTGAAACTGATTTTATCAATTCGCAGTTGCTAGGAAACATATCAACTGATGGGACTTATAAATGAAATTAAAAAAAAATCTTCTATGGCAGAAAAGGAAACTCATTTTAATATTTCAGAAGTTAGTTCTAACCTGCTTAACTCTAAAAAGTCAATGCGTATTTTAAAAAATTCACTTCACATCTGTTCATTGTGTACAGGCCTGGAGGCAACTACCAGCCAGAAAACTTTGATCATTCAGCAGCAGCCAGTTAGTATCTGAAGGGCAGCAAGAAGCTTGTCTTTCTTTCCTCTCAAACATGCTATGAAAATGAGAACTTAAAAAAAAAAGAAGTATATGGAAAAAACAACTTGCAGTTGCAATGCCATTCAAACACTCCTGAAGAGGCAAGATAAACTGGGCAAAATACCTAGCATTTACAAGCACATAATTCTCTGCAAAGCTTCTAGAGCTTGTTTTAGAGCAAAATGCTGACCCTCAAAATAAAAGAGGTTCTATCATTAGGCATAAAATCCAGAATAACGTCACTGCATTCAGGGGTTGCAATAAGTTTCTCACTGGTGGAACAGTCTGAGAAGAAAAAGAGTCTGAAGAAAAACTCTTCCGATTTTTCCCCGGAAAGTGTAAACAAAATTTTTGTTTATTTTTAAGTTACAGTCAAAATTTTACATTCATTTCCTGCTTTGAAGAGAGAAATCAAACAGCCCTGTTTGTGCCACATCAGTGATCACAAATCCCTATCTATCTGGAGCTACAAATTCAGTCACAGCCTCATCTGAAGCAATTCCTTATATGACCGCACCTTCCCAGTTTTCACATTCATTAATTTCATCAGTCACATCCCTAGAAATCCTTAGCAATCCCATCACTAGGTAACACTTAACCACATACTGCCTCTTTCAAAAATTAAGCTCTAAATTGTCAAATACTGAACATGAACCACTACATACAATATTCCTTAGCAAGGATTTGAGGATTATCTCATCTAATTACATATAAGCATGTTTTCTAATCTGTGGGCTTAAGCGAAAGCACAATAAAAAGACTTCCATTGACTTCACTGATTTTTGGATCAAGAACTGTGAGAACTTGATTATGCTTTTCAAAGAAGAAAAGCAAAAAAAAATGTTTAAAAGGCAAGCTAACTGCGGAGGGAAGAAAGAAGTAGTTAAACGAGCTAAATCAGTTGGCACACAAATGGATTGGGCATCCCATGCCAGTGCCAGGCACAGTCCTGAGAAAGGCACCAGTGAAACTCTGTGGATTTCTTTGACTGTTTCCAAGTGCAACAATCTAGTAGATTATTCATTTTCATTTTGAAACTTCTAAACATAGAAGGAAATCCTAGCAGACACACACAAACATGTTATATTATTTATTATTTGTTTACTGCCTGCCAGGTGCAGGCAATCTTCCTTCTTCCTTCACTTTCCTAACAGTACGAAGATATATTGTCAAAATGGAAATATGGCTATTGAAAATTCTTACACATCTGGCCCAGAACTCTGCACCCGTTCTTTTAAGCTGAGCCCCCCAACCACTGCTAAACTGCTAATGGCAGTGCGTTTGGCAGCTGCCTGCTCCTTTTGTTTTTAAATCAGTCTACCAATGAAGGGCTCATTTCAACTCTTGGGAAGCTATTTCATGATTCAACAGCAATCACTATTAGCACACTTTCTAGTTTATATCCCTCTGTTTCATTACTTAAGAATAAAAAAGCACTCTGCCACTTTGTTTCACCAGCAACAATTCTCTCCTCCTGTGTGTATTCGCATCTTCAAAATACTTTAGAGCAGTTGTCATCTCCCCTCTCAGAGGTCTCCTTCCCTCTGCAAGCAATGAAGCTTTATTTCTGTTGCACAGTTCTTCCAGGTGAATCACTCTCTCATCTCAAACCTTTCATCATTCTTCTTTTGAATTCCCTTCAGCTTGTAACCTTTTCATAGTGTTGGAGTGTCCAAACGCAAACAAGCTCTTGTAGGGGCTACATATTGGCTTTAAACAAAGAATTATTTTCTTTGGTTGTCTGCTGTGGGATTTCTCTGCTTTTCTGCCCAAAGTGACACTAGTTTCATACAGGGATAGAAGGATCAGTGGGGAAATGAAAGCTAATTTCACAGCTGGTATCTGTATGAAACTATTCAAAGAACTGGAGATAACCAAAACCCACACATGTGAAGTAATAAAATGCCAGCTAAACGAAAATCTCAACATGCTTTTTGATAATCTGCTGCCTTGCACAAGATCTAGTAATTCCATGAATGTGATTATTTAAAAATTGTTCAATTAAACATTAAATGAATTATCTCTACATTTGCATGGGAGAAAACGTATTACTGCTCAATTGAGTCTGAACCAGCTGTGGAACAGGTGAGAATAAACTGCTGGGTAGTCTGACTGAAGCACTATTAAGGTCTAAAATAGCATTTTAATGAATTAAGTGCAGATTAATTTGTATATGAAATCACTACAACTGCCTATCTGAGTCTCAATAAAGTTATATTTGAGCAATAACTGCACGCTACTGGATTGCTTGTTCATTAGCCGCTACATTTGTGCTGGCCCTGGATCAGCTTCGTGTCCTGCCCTGATACAGCCACACACTGCTGACAAGAACGGCTATTTAAATGCAATTAGCAATTGCCATTAAGTCTGGCTATAAACTACAAGCACTTTGCTCCTCATTTCAGTTCACAGTCCATCATTATTTGCTTGCTACAGTATCTACGCAGAAGTAAATTCACTGCATTGCTCAAAAGCATCAAAGGAGCTGGCTCATGAGGTCTGCTCCTTCCCTGCCGTGCACTTGTGCAGGAAGGGGCCATGTCAACTGAACTCTGTTGTAAAACTGGTGTAGCAGAGGCTGTGTCCACACACTCCACACACCTCCATTCCAATAACTATCATGCTGCCATTCTTATGTCTGGCAGGACTGAGCTGAGAACTCAATGTCAGGAAATGACGTGCTGTGACTTTGTGCTCCACTGAAGCTTTCCCCGAGGATTTTGCCCACTCTCCTTGTTAACCTGAGGATGACACGTTGTGAGGTAAGAGATGTGCAGATACAGCTTAAAACTTCTACCACCAGCTGTACAAGCTGTTGTACATTAAAGCATACTGTTAATGAACCCTACAACATATATTGCTGGAGCGTGCAACAGTCATTATTCTCCTACTCTTCAGTTGCAAATTAAATTTCACTCTAATCGAATGAAAGAAGTTTTTCAACACTCAGACCATGCATCCCTATCAGCTGTATGGTGTTCCACGGAATAAAGAAATTTCTCAGAAATTCTACCTAGTAAAACTAAGTTGCAGGGAAAAAAAAAAAAAGTTGAAAGTAATTCCCAGATGCTCCAAATGCTCATTGCAGCTGCACTGCCAGTGTTTCAGCACTCACCTTCTGCTAACATCTCATTGCTTTTCTTCCATTTTGCCAAAGCATGCCAGCCAGGGACAGGTCCTCGCACCTGTAAAATGGCTCCGCTCCAAAGGCCTAGACGCCTGCTAGCCAAGTTTCCTGCCTACCACCTGGTGGTCAGTAAGTATCATGGAAATATATTTCTGTTCTTGAGCAGCTTCCATGTCTGACAGCTAATTGTGAACTATTCTAATTGTGAACTAAACTTGCCTAAATTTAGGCAAGGATGGAGACAATAAACCATTTCTCAGTGAGCATATTTTTCAATTTTGGTACTATTTTTGGGGGCCTAGCAAGCAGTGTGAATCCTACAAAATTAAGATTTAACACAAGCATGTAAATAAGAACAAATTTTCCAGTACTAATACTCTTTATTGTACAAGGGTATTCCTGGCAATAAAAGCTACATCCAGTAGTGATGTTGTCCATTAAGTATTATTACACTTATAAGGAAAATTCTTCCACATATTAGTTGTTACTGCCAATTCTTCCAAAATACTCCACAGAAAAACCTCCCTGGAATTGCACTAGGGGAGTTTTCCCTCGTGGTATTGCATTGTCTGAGCTTCAGCAGGAGGAACATGAGGATGATCCCAGAGACAGATGCAGGATCCCAGTGTGTGTTTAGCAATAAGCAAAAACACTCTCAATGTCTTCCAGTGCTACCAAAACATACAGGGTCTGATTCTGTGCTAAACACCATTTTATAGTGTTTCAATTCCACTAATAAATATGGAGTTATTCCTGATTTATGCAGGGATAAAAGAGAGTATACGAAAATTATCACTACTGTCTGAGTACACTTGCTATAATCAGCTGTCTCTTTCAATCCTATTGCTTTCAATCAGTTTAACTCTTGCTTTATTCTTGCACCTTCCTTTTCTCCTGATTGGCACTGGCCAAAGAATCTCCAATACATATTAATCAGTTTTGCAGCCTAATAAGTGAAGCAACAAAGAAATACAAGTATAGTTTGAATAGTGCAACACTTCTGCCACTGATCAATTAATTACAGGTGCTGTTTTCAGCTTTGTTAAAGTTCACTGTGAATTAGTTTTTATATTTCCTCATCTCTGCTTGGAAAGTTTTCACTGACCTGTTTCTTATGAGAAAAATTCTCTAACTTGTTCTCCAAATGCAAAGACAAGGTACGAAAAAACAAGGGATATTTGGGCCCCTAGTTCTCTTCATACATATTCTTTTTACACTGATTAAGCTAGTAGAGTTAAACAAGAATGCTGATTGATACAACTATTTAACTAAGAATAGAATATGGATAATGGATTCATTCAAATTTCGTTTTTGCCTTTTATCACAATAATCAACTAATAACTTAAATGAAAAATATGACACACAGCATATTCTTTAGGTTGTTTTTATACTACAGCATATAATATATATAATTATATATATAATAATAATAATAATATATAGTCCAATGCTTTCCCACTTTCTCTTCTTCGTTTGAAAGCAATGATAGTTTACCCTTGAGCAAAAAAGGTCAGATTCTGCATGACACTGGGAACATTTGCTTGAGTCCTTAACTATAAAAAAGTGAGAAAATAAGGTATCAGAGTCCATGCGGCACATGAAGTCCAAGTAGTACTTTTTGTCCAGTCTAAACTCATTATTACAAAGTCAATTTCTTTTCTAGTTCAGTTTTATAAATTTGAATAAATAAATTCTATGATTTTCCATGCAACAAGAAAGGAAAGATTAGCCCACTGTTTAAGCACTAGAGTAGGTCTTAAATGTGGTGGCTCTGCCACTGATCTCCTGTGTAACCTCTAGCAAATCACTTAGCACAATTTTATTTTCTGCAGATAGAACAAAACAAAAACAAAAACAAAAAACAACAAAAAAAGCAAATCCAAACCAAAACAAACAACCGAAAACAATAAAAAGATGTAAGACCTGTGAGGAACTGCCACCATCTGAGGAAGAAGCAGAAGTCCAGAGAATAAGATTCATGCTTTTGACTTGTACCTGTCTAAATTTTTGTCCTTGGATAAACATAAGCATCTAGCTCAAATTACAGGATGTCTCCAGAATCACAACCACATAGAGTAGCCCATTAAGAAACAAGCCTATTAGGTAAAACAAGCAGCAATTTCCAAAAAAGAAATTCATACAGCTTTGTACTGTTCTAAACAGTTTTCTTACAATCTCATAGTCATTAAAATGTATAAAAATGATTATTTCCAAAACAGCATTACCATGAATTATCACCACTCCTGTTGCCTAGCAACTGCAGTAATTTTTGAGTAGTGCGCTACATAAACTGGTATCTGGAGTTTGTGCAAATGGGTATTCATTTGAGGGCTTAAAAATCATTCATCTTGGAAATAATGCAGCACTAATGTATAGCTCAAATGCTTTCAAAAAATAAAAAGTCCTCAACAGTAACTGTAGCTTAGGAAAACCTTCCTCCTACAGCAGATCTGAGCCCTGTCATACTTGGCCAGGGCCGGCGTTGAGTTCTTTGCTGTTCTTTGAGGTTCCAAGTGGCCCTTTCCATTTTTTATGAACACATTCTGCTTTCTTATGGAGGAAACCATTCTTGCTCAGTCTTCTGCGGGATTTGCTCCTAACTCAAGAGCAATGGAAACTGGTGACATTAAATGGCAATGCATCTCAACTAGAAAAAGAGTAAATTCTATTTTCAGATGATCCATACTAAGTTGGAAGAACGCACTACGTCCTATCACGACAAACTTAAGTGCTTAATAAGATTCAGAAGAGGTCTGGACATTAACAAAGAGATAAGCAATTGATATATTAGAGGAATATCACAAGTACAGATATGAAAGATAAACTCTTAAGCATCAAGGCCTCATCATTCGTTAGCTGCATGTGGTTGCCCATTATAGAGATTCTTACCCACTCCTGAGAAACATGCAGAATCTAGCTGACTGTGAGACAAGACCGCCAAATCAACCTGGCTTGTTTAATGTGAGAATTTCTGTCTTATTTTCTTACATGTATAATAGACAAGTTCATGCTAAAGCTAATATAAATCTCTGCTACTGCTCTCAAACTTCCCCTCTCCCACAGGGAAAAAGATACCAGCCCTTGGCTTCAGATGCTCTGTAGCCTTATGGATAACAATAGAAAAGAAATGCAAAATCCCTGGATGCCAGCACATGTTTTTCATAGAGACTCCAGACAGAGGCACATTCACCCCTGGCATAAACACTCTGCCCATTGAAGGCAATGCAGTAGCATCTTCTTAAACCAGCTATGAATCCAAACCATTTTTCTCCATACCTACTACTGTTAGATAGGAGCCTGGATGCAGCAGTGGAATTTTACGGCTTATGGCATCTGAGTTTAGAGAACTAAATTTTGCAGCAAGAGAAAAATCTGGTGTCTACATTGTTCTGGAGATACTGGGAGATGCAGGTTCACAGGAAGCCATACAGGGCCAACTGACAGGCTGCCACAAAATACCTCATGGCTGTTTAACAACTCAGAGAAAAATGTTCCATTCTGACTGGTGCTCTGTGGAAATTTCCCGAGATCCCAAACACACTGCACAGCACTGCCGCAGGAGAAAACACTCATGGTGTTATTCTTCAGTGCCTCTCAAAAATAGCAGCTAACAACATTCTGATTTTACCCTTCCCAATGAAAGAGAGCATCCTTCCAAGAAAGGAGAATGGTCTCAGCTAACCAGTCTCACAGTGCAAGAGGCACTCTTGGGATTCATCCCTAGGCAGCTCCTGAGGCAGCAGCGCAGAGACCACGCGAGGCGGCGGGGCGTGCGATCTGCTCCAGCCTACGGTCTGCACGTGCACCCTTCCCAGCGCCTCACCCTCGACCTCTCATCCTCTCTCTGCAAGGCAGACAGGGCGACAAGCGAGCGCGCTGGCACCTCCACCTGCTGGGCTCGCAAGCTCCGCGCTGCGAAGCCCTACGGAAGGAGATCGCTGGTGCAGCGAGTGGCAGACGGTTTTGGTGATGCTTTTCTCCCGCTCAGGCACTGCCAGGGAAGACAGCTGTGGTATTTGGTAACCGTTCTTTGTGTGATTAGTTCTAGCCAAGGGAGCATCGCTAACATCTTTTCCCTATTCCGTCAGTCTGCCTTTCCTTTAATCCTTAAACCTGATAAGAAGGAAGACACGTTTTTGATAAAGACAGTTTAAGCTTCATTTTCCCAGGCGTAAAGTTCAAGTTATCGTCACACTGCAAACGGCAAAATGATGTACGAACTAATTCATGAATGTTTCTATGTGCTGTTGTTCAGTCCCTTAGAATATAACTGAATTTCAGAAATTGAAATATTTTTGAAGAGCAGATTTTAAACCCAGAATGTCAAACACTTTGGAAAATAAATGGTATATCGGGCTTGCAAATCAATTGGATTCAGAGTTCGAATGTGCTCCTGTAAGACGAGCGGAGTGTATGGACAGAATTTGTCATCTGTAGACCTCTAAGAACTGAATATATTCAGTGATAGAAAAAAAATATAGCCAAACTCAATCCATATTTAATTTCCAAAACCAAGACAAAACCAAGTAAATAAAACTTATCAATACCTTACAATCTGGAATGAATATGTGGAAACAATAACCAGACAAAAACAGGTGAAATTTATTGAATAAAATATGTGCTGTGAATGACTTTCTTGGTTAATTTTTTATGTCATCCTGTTGCTCCCACTGCCAGACTTCATAAACATGTCCTTCACAAATGGTGACACTCATTAGGATTCTGATTACAGGAGGCTACTGAAGGCCACTGCCTGTGATACTAGCTGCTACTCCCTACAAGTTAGCCTAGAGAAAAGCAATCCTGTTCACAAAATCAGAGTCTTCTTGAAAAGGAAGGCTGCACGACTGTCTGGGGTGGGTAATGAATTCACATTTGCTCTCAGATGGGCACACATGACAAATTGGCTGAGACAACAATGAAGAGAAATGTGGACAAAAAGCACCCACTCTGTGAACACTTCCTCTAATTTCACAGAAACTACCTGCAGGAGCAAAGGCCACCTGTCTGGTGTGACAAATGAGGCCCAGTTCTTTTTGCAAGTGAAAAGCTGATACTCGGATTCAAACCAGACAAAGAATAAAAATTACAGTAACCTTGGATCACAGAAGTAATCTTGTAACAAAGATGTCCATTGATTTTGATAGATATTTTCAAGAAACATAATAAACAGCAAAATAATTTTATTCTACAGTGTTTTATTATGGGAACAACTTTTGTCACAGTGTAGTAAGTATGTAACTGGATCTCAGATGCCTTGAGGTATTAAAAAATGTTTCAGTATCCCTAGAAAGCAAAATCCCAATACGCTTAATTTCAGTCGCTAAGGCTTGTAGGACAACCGGGGTCTGTTTTAGCAGGCTTCCTCTTTTGAAACCGGAATGTCAAACACAGTGTAGCTAGCGCAAACTCAAAGTTAGCTCATGCATCAAGGAGCCTTAGACAAGTTTTGCTACTTCCCTCAAAAGCACTGCACTGACCTTAGTATTGCAAAGCTGTCTTGATTACCATAAGCCTATCTTGATTACCACAAAGTGGCCTGAAGCCCAATCAAGCGAATGCATCCCTCACTAGGTGCACTACAGAGATCACTTACTTGTAGGGGATGTGCTTGCTGCCGTTGACGAGGGCGAGGATGACATTGCCCAGCGCTGACAAGGAGAGGCACAGGCCCGAGCTGCCCTCCCGGTTTTTGCTGAGCACTTTCACACAGCTCCCCAAGTCAATCAGGTGTAAGCGGCTGCGGCCTCCGGACACTGCCATAAGTGAAGGAAGCAAACAGTTAGTACGTGCCTCTTCTCACCTGCTCCAGAAACACTTTCCTAGGAAAGCAGAAGACTTGGCACTACTTGGAAAGAAAAGATTCCTCTCGCAAACAGTGTTATCAGTAACAAGCTGCAGGGGACCTGCTAACTCTCCTTCAACCTTTACTGCTGCATGCTGCTGTTTGCTACTGACTTGCTTAAAAAATTGCCCAGGCTTTCAGTGCTCACAACCCCTGCAGTTTTCACTCTGTGGGAGTCACCACTGTGCCTTCTTTTTTAAATATAGCTCTATTAGCCCATATGAGCTGGTGCTATGTTACTGCCTGTGATTGCTGGCCTGTCCAGAAACATACAGGCTCTTCTCTTTGCCACCTCAAAGACTGGACATCCAGAGAAGCTATAGCATTCTGTGTGATACTTTGGTTTTAAGATGATATACTTTTATATTAGCATCTGGTTTAACAAAAGTTTTCCATGTCATCTCTGTTCCCACTAAATTTTCATTGTTTCTAGAGGAGTATTTAGGAAGTCTATTGAAACTCTTCTAGAACATCATGGGCAACACTGGTTATTAGCTGACAAACTCTTACTGTGTGATGCAGAGCTGAGACACATGAAGAGCATCTTTCCAAGGAACTGTTACAATATTTCAAATGATTCACTAAAACTACCAGGACTTATTCCTAAGCCTTCAAAGTTCAAGTTGGAGACTATAATTCAGTTCTGCCTTTTTATTCTTCTAGACCTTGCAAGAATACACTGCTTGCAATTGCAATGTTGTTATCACTGTATGCTGTCTTTAAAGACTAAAAGACAAAATGGTTGACGATTTGAGCCAGGAAACAACACAAAGAAGAAAACATTGTGAACTTAAATAGAACTACAGGTGGATGCTCAGGCACAGAAGCAGAGAGGCTCCAGTATTGGTATCGTCAGTCTTAACAGTGCCATTTCAAAGCATGAATCTATCCTGAGAAGCAAATCAGTGCAGAAACTTACATTTCTATTATTTCACAATTCACTGTTTCTCTCTAAAAGGTGGTCTGTTAACAACAGAAAAGCTGCATTTTCTCCCTGAAACCTCTTGGCAATCTACATAAGTTTGATTGCTTTCTGATATCAGCAGCATCCTCAGTATTAAGGATTCTTCCCTACAGATACTTTCGCCTCTTTGTATTTGAAGTTTCTCCATCTTCGCAGGGAACTCCTATTTTTTTTCCACAAAAACAGGAGATATATACCAGGGAGGGCTGCAGCAATGAAGAAGAATCTATTCTAGTGAAAGACACTGAGGACTGAATGTTATTATCTTATTGTTGTCTGGTCCAGTTTAAAGGATTAGTGTTCCAGTGGTAATGTATTTACACTTTCAGTATAGTGGTGTTGACAAAGACAAAATAGGGAGAGACTGGCAGTTTTACAAAAATGGTTTTCAGAATAGCTTTCTTAAAAAAACATTTGAAGTTATAGTAAAAGAATTGTTTTTACATTCCCACAGGTTAATCACATGCAGTTGACTATGTCACATTAATGTTGCTCAAGGAGTGAGAATTGGTGTTTTGAAAGAATCAATGTACTGTGACCTTGCAATATATGCAGAAAAATCCAAATTGAATAAATCAACTAAACGGTGAGTTGAATGAGTGAATACGGTACATAGAATAGGCAACCTTGGCAGTATCTCTGTCTGGATACTCACGTCTGGAAGATGTGAAATAATCTCAGCTGCCAGCTAAATGTGAGCTTGTTGACTGAACTGGGTTTTCTCTGAAACTTTCTTTGTATGGGGAAAAAAAAAGACTGCTTCTCTTCTTAACGACAATGAACATTTGGATGTGTATAGAGGAAGGTAGCAGTGTTTTCATATAAAAGATACTAAAAAAGGAAAAAAGGTCATTTTTTTTCCAGAATATCTGTTAAACAAACATTCGCTCTCATGAAAAAAACATGGTTCCAAGATGAACCCAGGAATGAGGACTATGTAGCCTTGTCCAAAGTACCTCTAAGTCTCTATTATCTAGGAAGAGACATTTTTAAGTGCACAAGTCAAGAGTATAAATACCTCCGCATCTGAGTTTACCTATATGCAAATAAATCCACGGTCATTTTGAGACAACTCTTTAACTCATGCATCCTGTAAAAAAAATGGCATTGGGGGTGGGAGGAGGCCAGTTCATAAGCAAAGAAGGCAATGGAAACTATTGCATGGAAGGGACACTGGAAGTATCGGAGGTCTGCAGACACTTTGCTTTCATTGCTTTTGGCACGTCTTCTGGTCACAGAGCTGCTTCTGCATTCAGTAGCTGTGATACCCAGCCCTGGTATGTGGGCATGCAGCCTAGGCTTGGCGAGTGCCAAAGGATGTGAAAGGAAATCCACCACAGGAAATAATTGCATGGAACTACATGAAGATGGCACTTGCAGAGCTTCTAAATATTGACAGCAGAGCAGTATGTGATCATATCATTTAACAGACAGAAAGTCTGGTATGAGTAATAAACACAGAAATCATAGGTACTGAAAATGCATGTAACTGTTAGCTTAACTTAAAAGATGTTACAGAAAGGCATAAAAGATGCCTTTTATGTGTTAAATGTGTTAAAACCCCTGATAAGATTCAAAGAAACTACAAATCTGCTTCAAATGCAAGTGAGAAAAAAGAGAAGAAAGAAAAGAGGAACAGACAAAAAAAGAAACTGATTAGAAGTTAATCTTGGTAGCCAGACATTTGAAATGCTGTAATAGCCCCTACATTACACTCTAACCCATTAAACAAGCCAATGGAAGTTAGGCACCCTGCTATCAATGGTGCTCACTGGGAAGCATCCACACGTGCTACGTAGCTGTGCTGGGGCAGAAAGTCAGGCTTCCCCAGGGAACAGCCCGGGGCAAATGTACCCTCTGACCGGCCGTGGCAGGACCTTCACCTCCCTCTGACTGCACAGGCAATCTAAGACTGCTAGAAGTTACCTGAGCGAGTATTCTCCAATGATTTAGCTTAGAAAGCAAGGCAATGTGCTTAGCTGCTGCTGCTGACTGCCAGTGGCTTTACTGGATTATATATATATATAACAAATACGTTTGTTGCTATGATTACTGGGCAATGTACAAACAAAAGAAAAACAAAAGAAATCACTGTCTTTCAAATTTTATCCACATTGTTTGTGCACACATTCCTATTATTTATACTCTGAAGAAATCCAGAACAAGAGAAAGGAGCAGATCTTTCATTCCTATTTAATTTACAAGTCAAAATAAGGCATGATTTTTAGGATGACAGATTCACTTGCTTGATCTGAAAATTATTTTTAGGCAAGTTTCTTGATCTGCAAATTAAGTTATTTGTTAGACAACTTCTCGGCTGGTGTGCCTGGCAACTACAGAGAGCACAAGAAAATTGGAATATCCTAACACTTGCTTTTGTCTATGGCCACGGAGACTTCGCAAAACTGACAGCTGAAAAATGAAAATGCCAGTCCTGCCACAATTCCATTTATTTCAATGGTACTAAGCGTGTTTCATGACATTCCTGGTAATGAATCTTACCAGGAGATAAGTACAATACTAATGTGTTGTTCTCACAGTCATGTTTTTGACCAAAACCATACGTTAGCCAGCCCTTTAATCTCTGACCCTCTACAAGTTGGGTTTCCTTTCCTTTTTTTTTTTTTTTTTTTTTTTTTTTTTTTTTTTTTTTTTTTTTTTTAAATCCTTTTACTGGAACCTGTATCTCTACTATCTTCACGTTGTTTTCTGAGAATCGTTCATTACAGCAAGAGACACTGATAATCGCTAGGCGCCCTTCCCGAGCAGCTGGAATTCCTCCTCACTCAGTTATCAGGGAGATCTGACCCTGCCTGGCTTATAAGGCCACTCTGATATGGAAAGTTGAAGACAGGAGGTAGTACGGGCAGGAGACAAAAATATAACTGCAGGCAACGGACAAAGCATCTTGTGTTATAAGCCTACAGGAAAACACTTTTTTTCCAATCCTTTTACTAGTTACATTTGAAAATAGTAAGGAAGTGTGTCCTGTATGTGAACAGCCTGGAGTTTTGAATAACTGTAATAATAATCCTCTCAAAATTGTCTGTCCTTATTCCTAACAACCAGTCAGCCTGAGCACTCACAGTCTTCCTTTCCACCACAGGGTGGTTAATTAATAAGCCTTTAGTTAATTGAATTTTCTGGCAGCCAATTCCACAGGGCTTATTACTTAAACACACGCAAACTGCACTTTACAGCAACTTTCTGGTTTTCTCTCTTTTATTATAAATCTAGTCAACGTAAATTCTCTGCATCAATCATTAGACATCATGAATACTGCAGTGGTGTTCACCCACTACAAATCATAGCTTGCAGTCTATATCTAGTCCTAATTATAAATAACCAATTTATAGCCAGGAGCTGAAATAGACATTATTTTTGCAAAACTGTTTTAAGTCTACAAATTTGAAAAAGCAGAGGTCTCCATTGCTCTTTAAGCAAACACTGTTTCTGTGAAAAAAAAAGAAAAAAAAAGATTAACAAAAATATTTTTCAATGGGAAAATCTGGCTTGGAACACTTGGAACAGAATATAAGTACAGCAAAAAATAGGAAACCATTATGATCAGTGTAAACCAAATGAAACTTTGAAAAATTTTAAGGATGTGTGAGTAGACATCGCAGGTAGTGGAAGTGTCAATTCTCTTCAAGTGCAAAAGGAAAACTGATGCATAGACTCACACGAGTCAGTGAAGGCATGTATGGCAAAGAGAGGGGGCAGGAGGGCTCTGTGCCCCTGCAGTTGGGATCATGAAGCGCCAAGAGAAGCTGCTGGTTCTGCACTGACCTGTTTCTGCTCACTCTGCCCTAGGTGGACACTAAACTGGAATAGCTAATGTAAGGGTGGCAGGGAATTCCCATCTCCACAACACTTTAATCTGTAACCTCAGCAATGAAGCTATCAAACACAGTAATGTTAAAAGCCAGCCTGAAGAGCTGAAGAGTATTTTTTTGTTTGTATGCAGAGGCCCACATCATGCTGAGAACCATCAACCAAATGTCTCTGCACAAGCAACTAAATTGACACAGTTGATATCAATAATCTCCTCTCACTGGTGGCCCTTGTTGGATCTTTCCAGGCAGGCGGACTGGCTGCTGGTGTAAATGGGCCTATGCCATTCTCAGTGGAGAACTCTGCTAATTTTCAGCCCTGTGACTTGGAGGCAGCTGAGGAAAGCGGGGGGAGGTGGAGCTTACTTCCGCCCTTGCCGCTCTTCTCCATCCGGTACTGGTAGATGTGCAGGGTGAAGAGCATGTGGGAGTTGCGGTGATCCTCCTCGTCGCAGTCTCGCTGGCTGCTGCGGCGGGAGGCAATGGCCGCGTCGAGGAAGAAGGCGGCTTTCTCCGCGGTCGGAGCCCGCAGTTCGCTCTGATTCTGCAGCTGCAAGTTAAGAGAAAGAAAGAATCTGTGAGAAACCCCAGTAGAATTCACTGCCATCCAAGCACAGCGTTGATACATTGGTTTCCAGTGGGACTGAAGAGGAGGAAATGCCTTGTCAAATATGGCCTGCTACCCAACCCCGCTGACACTGAGAATGACACCGCGTCCTTCTGAAGTCCTACAGTCCTCAGTCCTACAGGGTTCCTCATTGGAGTATCTCTAGTGGCTGTTGTCATGCATAAATCTGACAGCTGGAAACTGTCCTAGGGGCTGGACAGTGATGTCTAAGTCTGCTCCTTCACTAGAATTCTAAGCCATTCACAGGAGTTCACTGTTTTGGACACCATTTTTGTTTGTTGGTTTTGCTGCACTGCCTGCTGTGGTAACCACTGTGTCCTTACAGTTATGAGAGAAATACACCATCAGGGAAGACATAAATCCCAAACCCACAGCTGGAGCGGGCAGGCAGGCAGGGGCAGGAGTATGTGCTCCCCTTCAGAATGTGTTAGGAAGGAGCAGTCTGCAGATTACTTGGAGAAATAACAAGACTAAAGCTTATTTTCCACTCCCAGAGCATATGGGAGGCAGCACAGAAGAGAAGGTCTTTTCTTGCCCTGTCATCCCGTAAGCTTATGCACCTGCTCTAGAGACAGGGCAATCCATTAAGCAGAGCAGGACAGGTAACATACGCAATTCATAGCGGCTGGACCTCAGTCACAGCCACCAGCCTGCTCCTATCTCTCCCAAGTGATAGAGAGCATATAAGGGCAGATATTATTAACCCACGACAATGTTAGGCATGCATGTATGCTTCATGTCACCTAAGATTAGTCTGTCTGTGGAAGGGACGTGTGATGCTGTGATCTGATGGCATGAGCTTTGGCGGTACGCAGAGCTGGCCCCCAGCCCGTAGGATAGACTTGTTTTGTCTGGCTCAAATTCAGTGAGGAATTCCCATTCTGTGGGCTTGTTTCTGAGCTATGTAATACAGCTAAAAACTAAGTTCTTCCTAAAGAAGTTACTGACCCTGTTCTCTCTTTGTGTCCACTAATCAGCTTGAGGAGGGATATCATTGAGGTTTTTCAGTGAATCACATTAGCTAAAGGCTAAGTTTTCTCTAAAAAGAGAAGGGGTCAATAAGGAGTTAAAAATAAGCAGAAAGCAGGCCAGTCATTAGAGTGATTTCACTAATGTAAGCAACAAGAAAATGTGCATGCTTGGAAAGGTCCAATGACAGACCAAATGGCATATGGTGATTGTTCATTTGCTGTACACATTGCTGATTTTGCATATCTATGCGGCTATAATATAATATCCTGCCTTTCACAGAACTTTTCATCTTGGAATTCAGAGAATTCACTGGCAGGACACATGACTCCAGAATGTCATTGTATCTTGAACCTTTATATTTCTAAAGGTGCACAAATAAAAAGGCCTTTTTGCTCCCACTTTCATTCAGTCTGTTACACTACAGAGAGACTGAGATCTCTCATGGAAGCTATTTTTTTCCGTACTGACCTAAAATGGCTCATTTGCATATGGTTGTTCATCTATATGTATGTGACAACATCAACAACAATGGATTAATTATTACTATTGCTATTGTGCTTTAATATTCCAGTGAAGAATTAAGCTTTAAAGAGGAGATGGTTGTTACAGTTATGTAGCCTTGATACCTATGCTAATCCAGATAATAACAGGCCTGTATATCTTCCCAGTAGTAACTGTAAAGACTCACTGTAATGCTCACTGGGCTGCTGGTATCCATGACTGGATACCAGCGGGTAAGATCTCTAAGATACTGTAGGCATTTTGTAAAGCACTAATACCATGAGTCAAGCGAGAATGAGAGTTCTAATTGTTATTTAAAACCTAAAAGCTACTTCATAGTTCCTGGGTGGAAAGATTGAGACTGCTATCTATGTCCAAAAGCTTACAATGCAAAGATATAAAACACAAAATTTATTACTCACTTTTAAAAATCTCATGATTCATTATTTTGGGGGATGTGAAACATGCTTTATAAAACCTCATAGCTGGAAACAGCCAAGTGTGTTCCCTCCTCCATCCTTTTCCCCATCCTTGTAAAAGTAGAGCTCTACAGTTTCTGGATGAAAGTGGACACTGCCCTTGAGGCTGAAGGAATGTATCCAAGCTCTACCATTCTAGTTTGCCCTCTCCTCACCCGCTCATGCAAAATCCAAATTCTTTCCATCACAGATTGCAAAAGGAAAGAACAGGCCTTTCTTCCCCCCACACCAAGAGAATAATAATAATAATAATAAAAGTAGGGCTGCTGAGACTTTCTAATGGTTACCCAGGATATACATGAGCCAGACAGTCATTTTGGCTAAACTTCCAAACCTGAGGAGAGTTGGAATTATTCTTGGCTTGCCCAGCTCAAGAATTCATTTCTTGGCAGCAATTAATAAGTAGCGATTAATGCTTCCTACAACATTACTAATGCAAGTGCTATAAATAATGTAGTTTATAAAGAGATAAACAGCCATATAAATGGCCTCAAGCTATTTGTGCAGTACTGTAAATATTTTAGCTTGTTGTTTTACAAAAGAGAGATCACACTTTTTTTTTCTTATTTTTTTTTGAAGGAGGTGAATTTTTGTTTGCACTGAATGTTTTTACGTGTTATTGCAAATACAGGCCCCTGTTCAACATCAGTTATACCAGAGGTACAAATATTTAGGCCAGGAGAGCAGATGGCCCTGCAGCTGCAGGTCATAAAGTTCTTGTATGATTTAAAGTAAACACTTTCAAGCCTATAAACTTCACGCTCTGGGTAGTTCTTGAAATTGAACCATCTCAGTAGCTCAAAAAAAAAATCACACTGTTTCAATGTGTAAAATGTAACCTCAAATTCACCTGCATGCCGCAAATGGGGTCCTCACAAAGGTAGACACCTGGGGACTGACCATCTTGTAGGCTGCCTGTAGCCACTTCCGACAGCAGGTCTCTAAGATTTTCCTCTTTCCCCCACACTTCTACTGCAGAAATTCGGACTGAGAAACGGGCCCCTGTCTTCTCTTTGCGCTCATTAATCAACTTGAAGAGCCAGGAGATGGCACAAGGGATTATGCCGAGGTTCTGCATGGAATCATCCTTTCCAATCATGGTGTATGACTTCCCTGTCAGGAATGGGGAGGGGAGAAAAGATAACAACATCACTCCCAAGACCTTTGTGGCCTTTAGCCTTGTAAGATTACCCTACCCCGCCTCAGCAGAGCAACTCCTTTGCTACAATAAGAACAACAGTCAGAGAGGAAAGAAAGACAGGCAAGTAGACAAACAAATAACACATGGACAACTGACGACACTTAAACCACACAGATGACATCGTGAACTGCATTCGGAATCTCCATTTCCTTATGCTTTCACCGTACAAGGTGGAAAGTCCTCTGACAATCCTCATTTGGATGGAACACAGCAGGAATGCCCAAGCTTCTAAAAATCTCTACTTTAAATACTGTGGGTGAAGTATACTTTTGATACTATTGTACTTGGAAACACTATATCACCCTGGATTTAAGATTGACAAAAAGCTGGCCCCAAGATTATAGAGATGCAACTTTACCCAGAAAAACAAAAAACAAAAAAAAACAAACCAACATGGGTTGCAACATGAAATATTTTATCTATATTAAAACCTTCCATAGTTTGCCATTATTTAATCCCACAGGCATAATCTTGGCTTATTTTTGCTGCAAAGGTTCGTTAATCAAAAATAGACACAGAGCACTATTTTATGCTGCTTTAGGTCACTGTATATAATGTATTTATGCAAGTTTTACAAATCCTCCACATTTATAAACCAAGAGATGAAGGTATTCACAATTTTAGGTAAGTACTTCTATTTTTTTAAATCTTGTTTCATTTCATATATTAAATCTAAGTGAAAAAAGTTCAGCAAAAAATACTTCTATGTGGGTGTTAGTGGCAATGTCTGGGTGTCTACAGATGGGCAAATGGTGTTGGTGGGAATAATGAAACAACTGCAGAAATTCTGCTAATGTGCTGCAGCGTCTTTAAGAGAGAAAAGGACAGAGATTGTTTCATATTCTTGCAGTGCAGCCCTCTTCATTAAAAAGCCAGTTGTGTCAAAATACTTCTAAATAAGGATGAACAGAATAAAAGATTACTCTAGAAATGCAGTTATTTCTAAAGAATAATGTGGTGATGATGACAACTCTTTTTATTGGCTTTCATGAGCACCTGACATGCTGTTGACATAAATATGTGATTTGATTGCACTACACATCAACTCATGAAACACTGTCGTCCTAATTCAAAGCATTCACAATTTCAGGTTACAAATGTTCACTTTGCTCCTCAAACAGAGAAATTTAACAATACCAACCAAGTTTGGCATGGCCAAAGCAGAACACACAGCCATCTGCCCCATTGACCACCGACTGGATCACCTCAGCCACAGTCCCAGCACATACTTCAGCCTGTCACAGGAAAATAAGCAAAAAAATGTTATGAACAATAATATGGATAATCAGCATGGAATTTTCAGTATGAATGGTCCTAAGATCATTAGTTCTCCAGACAGAATTAATGAAGAATCAAAAAGCCTAGTCCTGATTGTCTCATTCACATGCCCTATACTGATGATAGTAACATTACTTGTAAAGATATGAAAAGCAGGACTTCTGCCCTGTGTCAAATTTTGTTTGTGGAAGCTTCACAATCTTTTGAGGGGTTAGACGAAACACACACTTAAATCTTAGATTTAAGATTCAGGCATGTTGAACTGCATAGAGCGGTTCTGCAGTAACAGCCTGTCAGTACCTGGTGGAACCGGATCAGAATTAGCAGAGTTTAGGCTTTTATGTGAAGCAGTTTGCATTTGGTAATAAATCACATAACTTCTCTGAGTTCATGGGTATTTTAAAGCAATTGCTATTATAGTAAATCAAATGGGTCAGGAAAAGGATTGTTCAAGATCCAAGTGGTATGGCACAGCTCTTGTTTATAACCTGAACTCCTACAGCAGCCCAGCAAAATAGCCTGTGGGTGATGGTGCTTGGTCCATCCTACTCCTGAGCTGTATCCAGACACCAGCCTAGCAAAGTGCTAGCTGCCCAGGCCAAACTTGGGTCAGGGACTGAACTAATGAGTTGACTGCATGACTTGACTGTTTTGGCTGGCCCCCTAGCTCTGTTTAGCTTATATGAACCTTATAGCTTATATGAGCCTTATAGTACTAATGTTTAATTATATTTTGCAAGGTTATTTTATTCTTGTATTGTCTTCGTTATCATATTTGGGTATTTATCAAAGTGAATCAGTGAAGGAATTTCTTAAAATATGAAATCAGAATATCATTCAATATCAATAGGCACATGAGGACTAAAGTCCTTGTCCTCCCATTGTGCAACTATGCAAGAAAACCATCTAATAGGTGACCTAATGAATTGAGGATTGCATTAAAGAACTGCAGTTGTGATCACATTGTCATAAACATTAAATAACAAAATTAGAAAAAACAGTGACCTATTGATATCTAGGATCCACCTACTAGATTCCATTTACATCAGTGGTCCAATTTATTGTTCATGCACTTTTAAGAACAATTATTTATGCTAAATATTAAAGAAAGCAGAAAACTATGATATTCAGATATGATTTAATAAACTTTTTATTACAGATGATACTGGTAAAGCAAATCAACCCAAATTCAATTCCATTGAGATTACAGCTGTTGCAGAAAGTTCTGGTGTACCCAATTGTTTAGATAATAATTTTGATCACACTTTACCTACCTGTGATGCGTCCTGGGGAAAAACTGCATCAAAAGCAAACATCTTCGGTGGTACCTGGTTGCCCCTTTTCTGGAAGGCATTCTGACCTCCACAGGTCAACGGGTCATACAGTGTGATTTGCTTCTTACGGGGATCAATCTTTAAGAAAGAGCTGGACTCTGATGTGTCTCTGGCAAGTGAGGAAGAAATGCGCACCATGACTTTGACCTGTCAGCAAACAAACAGAAATATGACCACATTTGATTAGCATGTTGGATGTATGAGAGTCTGGAATGTGGAATGAACTTTCCAATTACACCAACTCAAATCTTCACTTGCTTTACTACAGCTAGTGGCCCAGTGAAAGTCATTGAAGACACAGGTATAATTATAGACGGATTTTGGCCCAAAACACACAGTGACTAGAGCCAGAACGCTTCTCTGTCTACTTCAACAAGCAATCTGTGTATTTATAATTACGACGTACATCGCTATGTTTTAGTGTCCGTGTTACTCAAGTACAACAATAAGGTATTACATCACCTTGTCTTACTCTCGATATAAATTGAAAATTAACAGTACCTCAGTGGCCCAATTAAGAAAGCTGAAGTGTAATCTAGACTGCTATGCGACCCGAACTGCCGTGGTTTCTATGAAGCAGCCTGATCAATAAAACAAGCACATAAAAGCCAGATCTGTAATTTACACCTTTCCGATTCTAATCCAAATGCAAAGGGACGAAGTGCTCAGTTCTAAGTGTCATCATCAAAGAGTTGTGAAAAGAGCCCTGTTTTAATGGTCAGCTTTTTGAAATGCTCGTCAAGGGAGTGGAATGTAATAAGTGATAAAAGATTTGTTAAAACATGTTAGCTCACAACTCATTAAATGGCTACATAATAAGGTGCTATTTCTAAGTCTGAGATACATCTTAAGGGATTTAATGAGGTTATACTGCATCCTTAGCCCAGTTAGTAAGCAATTTAGATACAAGTAAAATGTAAGATAATCAGTCTGGCTTTGGTACTTTCCATGAATGCACTACCAGGGGAGACATGAGTTCCTGAACTTTACAGGACAAACATAACTCCTACGTCAACTCTTGTCTCCTAGCCACAGCTGTACTTACCCTGGCCTAGAGCAGGTTGACCTTCATGACAACAACCAGACAGATCTTACAGTAAAATTCTCCTTAACCACATGTCACTTGTATCAAACCCACACTGGTTTGTCACGCAGGTGACCAGAAAGGGTCACCTCACCACAGGGTGAGAGCACATTTGCTGTTGGATTGGCAGATTCATTCTCCTAGGGGGTTGTAGTTCTAAAACTCAAATAAGGCTGCAGTTCCTGTCAGTCTCATCAAGACTGGTGCTCTTTGTAAGCAGGTCTCCTTTTCTGCTGACCAAAGTCATTCCAACATGAAAATAAATCAGCACCTTTTAGAATTCAAGTTTGGGCAAATTTTTGACACAACTCCTTTGAAGTCAATGGAATGAGACCAGAAATTAAATGAGATATTATTCATATTCTCTGTATGCTTATGAGTCAAAGTGGTAATTTGATGCCAAGTATTTTAAGGCAGGGAAGCAACACTGTCATCAAATGGTGAAGCGGTCAAGAATCTGAGCACATGATTTCAGTTATGCCTGCTTTATGCCATTATTTGAGGGAATGCAGAAAAACACTGCTGGGAGGGGAAGTTCTCAACTGTTCAACTCAGCTGTTTATGAAACATAATCCCTGGTCTCTTTCTGAAGAAGCCACTTCCAACATTTTACCAAAAACATTCTTCTAAGTCCAGCCTTAAGGAGAGGCCACTTCTGCTGCAACAAAGGCAGCAACATCTTCTGGTAGCTCCACCTGAGCTTGGCTGGCTTTGGGCTTTATTGCAACTCTAGGTCTTGTGGCAGTGCAGAAGAGAGGTGCTAGCCAAGTTGTCCGGAACAGAAGGAAGGACAATGCTTGGCCCTAGAATAGCAAGAAAACGAAAAGCAAAATAATCTTGAACTGTTTGCCTGTTTTCAACGTTGGAGCCATTTTGCTTTTTCTACCATGTCCCACATTTTGAGACATTTGGCAATATTGAGAACAGACTGATCTGCTGAAAACCAAAACAAATGCAACATTACCAATACTTTAAATTAAATACTTGTTCTGCTTTCAAAATCTATTTCTCCTAGATGTTTTTGTGTGGTTTTGGCTGCTATGAATCCATGCCCTGCAGACCCCAGATAACTGTGTTAGCAAAGCAGAGTTAACAGAATACCCCAGGGCTAAGTGTCATTGGGCTCTGAATAAAGGAATGTGGGTGAAATTTAACAGCTCATCATATCCAGGCAGTCTATCAGTCCTTTCTGGCCTCAAATTATATGGACATTTAATTTTATCTTCAAATACAGCTGTTTTGTACCATCAAAACATCACTTTGTTCCTAATTTAAACCTGTACACACCTGTCACTTCTTACTGCTGAAGTAATACTCTAAATCCTTCTAACTTCCAACAGCTACAGTGATGGAAGCTCTGGCATCAGGTTTTTCTTTCCCTGGAGTAAAAGACAATTTTACTAACATCCCAAAGATCTGCTATCATCAAATAAGATGGATGAACCAATACAACAAAGAGTTAACTCAGAGTCCCAGGATAAACTTTATGACCATTTGGTTCCTCAACTCTAGCAAATATAGACATTTTTCAAGAAAAAAAAATATTAATTGCCACAAACATTTTTATCTCCTGTACATTGGGCATTCATTTTTTGAGATTTAGCCTATTTCCTATTCATTATGGCAGAGGAATGCTATATTGATTGGCTTCTCTTGCAACCAACGCTGGTTTGCTTGCAGCTGGCGCGAAGATGTCTGTGCACTCTGGCCCAGCCCTATCCTAGTTGATTCCTCCCACCTCAGTTTAGAGCAGTTGGAGGTAGGTGCTTCCATCACAGTCTGTTGTCTGAATCTCTTTGTAGGCAATGGAGAGAACTTGGCCCTTTAGCACGTAATTCACACAACCTCATCTACATAACTGCCTTCTGGATAAGATGAATTGCCTTCCCAGAAGAGCTCCTTCCTCCCCCAATACCACTGCAGGAGTGTGGATGCTCAGCTGAGACACTGCACTGGAAGCTGCCTAAAGGTAGTGAAGAATTCCACACACTTTAAACACTCCATTCTTTTTGCAGCAAGCATAGCAAGAAACCTAGAAGAGATTACAAGATATCTAAACTAGAGGGGCACTCTGAGAAGGCAGGCCAGGCTTGAGATGAAGGAGCTAGATGGCAATTCGGGCACGGTGACCCTTCCTCACGGACACAAACTATTGGGACACAACCTCTCTCTGCTTTGCACTCCGCCACCACTAGAACTGAGTCAGAGCTAACTTCACTGCATGTACTGCATACATACTGATTCATATAGCCACATGGTTAATGGGCTAAAGGACTACCAGTTACCATCAGCTAAGAAATTCATAATTAAATATTATTATGCCTGTAACATAAGCCCAAGGATTTCATGCAAAGCATTTCCCAATAGTGGTTATAAAAAGAGTAAATCAATTAAACTATAGCAGTAGAAACGAGGGGAGAACATGGCCTCCTATTCTCCCATTTCACAGCTTTTAATGCAATTTATGAACTGGGGTGGCAAGGGGAGGTTCAGAATTAGTGCTGGCCTCTGCAAACCGGTCTGCTGGGGAGGCAGCGTGAAGATGGGAGAGTGGTAATTCACCCAGTTATGGGGATAGCACAGGAATTTAATGGACTTAGAGGACTTCAGTTCAATTTCGGGGACAGACAGGTTGAAGATCAGAGTGCTGCTCCAGGGAAATCAGAATACAGTACAGTTAATTTGAAACTAACTGAACAGTGAAGTTGAAGAACTCTAATACTCTATCCTTGCAATTTCAATTTAAATAAACTATAAATTGCACTTCTCTGCATAAAGAAGAAAACAGGTCTTATGCTTCAATTCCTATGTGTCATTACTCCTTTAGCTCAGTGCTACAGTGCTCCACTAATCTCTTGTAATTGAAGGCTTTAAGAGATACCACTTGTGATTATGGGACCACTCAGGCTGCCAGAAATTCCCATTTGAATCCCAGGGATCAGCTTTAGATGCAGCCTTAGACGCACCTCTGACTGTTTGCAAAGGAAAACATGAAAGCTTACTCGTGAGACATGGGCTGCTTCTAAAACAAACAAACTGGGCGTAATTTTGATCTAATTTTACATTCACGCAAATCTAGCTGAACTCAGCAAGAACTACCCTGCCCTAAGAACGGGAAGAGTGAATAAAGGAAAAGATCCCTTGTTCTGCATTGCTACTGTTCGTCCTCTAAGGGACTTTTCTCAGTTCTGCTGGAAGCATTTTTTTAATGTTTCCTCCTTCGAGTTTATAGGATTTGATCTGAGGACTATTCAGTGTAACAGCAGCCCTTTCATTTTTTCCTCTGGACTTTGGTTCCTACTTATCAGGACTTACTCTATTCTTGAATGAATTCTCAGTTATTGACTTCCAGAATATTACTCTGGATAAGCAATTGAGTAAAAGGAAGTAGAATCAGAAGTATACTGTTTAGATTTTATCAGCAGGGTTTCTTTTATTTATTTATTTATGGTGAAAACAAAAGTATTTATAGGTATGTATTTCACAAAATTCTCTTTGTATGCTAGTTGCCCGCACTAAAAACTCACTGTTCATTTGTAGATGCCACTCAGTAGCATCAAGGGAATACACAGAGAAATTGCTGTAATATCACTTTGCTTCTGTATGGGAAAAATATACACACAGCTTTCCATTGTATCTGATGCAAGTTCAGATGCCTGAACCATGTTTCCTTGCTTTCTGCTTCCTTACCTTTTGCATCCCTATATAGAAACCCACTCTTCCTTGAAGAAAGGGATGGATGATTGCAAGACTTTCCCCTGGTCAGCTCAGTGTGTGACCTGCCGCAGCCTCTTGCTAGCTTCATACGTGGCAGAGAAGGACAACAGACCAGCGGGCTTGGGAAGCGCAGCTGGTGCCACGAGGGAAAAAGCAAAGAAACTGTAGCCCAGCCCCAGTCCAACACTCCGGTGGCTCCTGAGCCTGCAGGGCCTCTCTGGATGCCAGAGGGCAAAGGCAGCGGGGAAGTCGTGAGGCAAGCAGCGTCCAATGCTAATAACCACAAGCAGCGTCGGGAATGGGGTGACACCAGCAATCAGAGATTGACAGCGGCGATATTATCACTTCCTTCTCCTCTCGCCCGCAAGATTTCGTTTGGGGCTCATTTATCTAATTATTGCAGGGATGGGGCTCGACAGCTGTTGCTTTGGGCACTGTGCTTGCCTTCATGAGCTGCTTTTCTCATCAATCATTCCGGTGCCTCCTGTCAGGCAAGTGCTGCACCGTGGTGGCAGGCAGGGACTGCGCGAGGCAGCCCGGCCAGGGCTACGGAGCTGCATTAGCTCTCCATCAACGTAACAGCAACCGCCGGCTGCAGGAACAGCCTTATTGCAGGTTAATGAAGAATGGGGCTTGTAATTTCTCACTGTTGCAGTTGTAAATAATGGTGGCAGGATGCATTTCTGTTGTAGTCAGCCTCCGACACCACCGTGCGGCCTCCCAACGCGGATGCGTGTACATACGTGCTCCCACATGATGGATGGAAAGTAGGAAGCTTCTCCATGGTGCCCGAAGAATATGAAAACCTTCTGTTAAGCATTTTAAAGACACTCATTCAGATCATGATGGATATAACTGATAAGGCCAAAATGAAATCTGGAGGGTCACAATAAACAGACTGAGCCAAAATGACACAAGTATGGAATTAGTTTTAGTGAAATTCTGATCACATTCAGCAAAAAAATGCTAGGGAAACACTGTCGGGTGTAAATTGCTCAGGAAAGTATGTGTAATTTGGCCTCATTCTGCTCTTTTTTCATTTTTCACAATTCTTGTAGGTTCCAGGGCTTCGCATTAGCACAAATGGGAAAAGAATCAGGGCTCATCACTCACACTGTGTGGAAATGGCCTTTACTGTTCCTACAAGCAGTGAAACACTGCTTTGAAAAAGCAGTGAAAACAATTTTCAAAAAATATCATTCTGTTAAGGCCCTTGGGTCACCTCTTTAACAGCTGTCCCTCTTTCTTTCTGCGCAACTGGTAAAATGAAGCTTTACCAGCTTGTCACCCTCACCTTGCACAGAATAAAACTAATTTGCACTTTTGGCACTAATAGGAATCAGTATAAGTGTACTGTAACCAAACACCAACAATATTATTTTAAGATTTGATCCTTATCAAGAATGCATCCATGTTTAATTAGATGATGTAATTCAATAAGGTCAGCAAAACACGGTATGAAATACACTCTGGTCGCAGGGCATGGCTCAGCAAACTCCCTCTTGTTTGTGTCAGCAATAGCTTTGAGTTTTGTCACGGGCAAAGGACAGGGCTGAGTACTTACAGTGTCTGACTCCAGCATGTACATCCCATCAGCCCAGTCACTCAGCTGTCACATTGCTACTTCAGCATTTGTTAAGATTAATAACAAGCACTGCAACTTTGGTCTGTTCAAAATTATATAGGGACATGAGGATCCCTCTGCAATGGAAACAATATTTCTCTAAGATCCCAGCACATCACACCACACCAAATGGATTTTATGTTCCTTATTTTCTTTTTGGTTTTCTTTGGTTTGGTTTCTCTTTGGTTCTTTTTGACCTCTTGAAGGGACGTCTGCACTTCAGACACGCCCGGCTAGGCAATCTGTGTGTTGCACCTTTCAAAATCAAACAGGTATTTCACTTCACTTGAGCGAACCACTAGAGCAGAGTTTCTCCCAGCACAAGGCAGTGGGGAATTGCTTGGCTCTTTCTCATGGACCACACATATCTGTTGCAGTGCAGAAAGACTTAAGGCAACTTTGCTCTGCTGCATTCAACATTTCCTCTTAAAAACAGGCTCTTCCAGCAAACAGAACTGACCATGCTGGCTCAGAAACTTGGTGTTGACAGAAAACATTAACAGCAGCAACATCTCAAAGACTCTCACTGATAATTACATTTACTATATAATTTCTAGGAGCTGCAGTTTCCCTTTTTGTGAAGCTATGAGAAAGGTGCACGGGATGTGACTTGGTAAGTTTAAGCATGCAGGTTACCCTGTCTCTAATTAGAGAAAAGGTGGTGTCTAGGGCTTTGTATTATACAGTCTCAGGGGAGTAGGAACTCCCAGAGGAACATGACTGATTTTTGTCTAAGGAAACAAGAATTTCAATGAAAAGAATGAGGATAAAAGACAAAGTTTCTTTTATGCATGCCTTTGAGATGTCTTTTCAGTGTTAGCAAGACAAAGGATACACAGGTATTGCACAGAAGATGTATAATCACAATTGTTAGCTTTTTCATTATTTATAAAGATCATCTCCATGACTGCATACAAAAGATTTCCCAGTCTACAGATGACATTGCATGGCATAGCACCATAAATAACAAGCAGCAATGCAATCAGATAAGCAGGATTTACATTATTTAAGCCAAGCTGGAAGAGGTGACAAATTGCAGTTAAATGCAGATAAGTGTGGAAAGAGATGTGCAGAATCTTGGAGTGGCAGCTGGTAATGACAGTCAGTAAATAAAAGGGACAGTTCATGGTACTGAGCAGGAAAAAGATTTGGGAATTCATGGGGAGAGAAAGAATCCCAGAGCTCTAGACTATCTATTAATGATGAAAGCAAGGGGCTAACACTGCTACAGAGAACCCATACAAAAGGAAGGAGATAGAATTACCATTTTATGTGAAAGACCTACTATGTGTTTGGGTATACAAAGAAGAAACCCAGTCTCTAGAACAGAAGTATAACTCACCTTCAGTGCCATTTGTGGCATGAAACAATCAGCAGAGATTTCAAGGATTAGAGCTAGATGCTTTAGCAAGAAATTTAATACATCACTTTCAAAGAAATAAAACCAAAATTTCTGAAGTTGGGTTTAGGTTGTGGTATAAACCTTTTTCTGAGCAAACAAAAGGGTTTTGGCCTTGTTCAGGCCCACACTACATCCTGAGCACATTTACATTAGTTTCCTGCCCATGTAATGTCATCAACTTCCAAAGAATAAATCATTATTTGCCTGACAATATACAAGATCAGAATTTGACTTTAGTTACCAACCACAAAAAAAAAAAAAAAAAAAAAAAAAAAAAAAAGGCGGAATGAGTAAAGGAAGAAATGAGTAAACCAGGTTCTGGATCCAAGAAATGACGCAATTTACAATGTTATAGTACCTTCTACCTGAGGATCTTAGCTTGTTTTACAAGGACTTCTGAAAGGACTGTGGCATATATTTACAATTATGCTCATTTTCCAACTGCAGAAATAAAGCGTAACAATAAAAGAATCAGCCAAGAACCCAGGAAATGTTTGTATTACCTAAACGGACTACTATCTGTAGTACCATAACTGTAGGCCATAATGTTTCTGAGGACATAAACAGGATATTAAATTATACCTTTTAAAATGTTATATCACATTTAATACTACCTGCATGCTTTTATCTTTGGCAGTGGTATAGGGAGGAACAAAAGCTGCAGAGCCCAAGCAGGCAGCCACTTAGAATTAATGAGACCCATTTGTAATACTATATATTGGTTATAATTAAAAATAGGTTTGTTGAGCTTTAACTGAAAGCTGTGGAACAGATTTTTATGGTGGGCTTGATTCTGCATGCCTCTCAAAGAACCAGGATTACTCACCATGCAGGGACAAGCGAGCAGAAGGTAAGACCTTAGCAGATTAACCTAAAGTTTCGCTGAGCTTTGCCGCAGCCCATCTCCAGCTGAGAGCAGGCTGCTCTGGGATCCACGCCAAGCGCTCTCCTCGAGGCCCTGCAGCGGAGTTGGGCCCTGCCAATGCCTCCGTGCCTTACAGGACACTTGCTCCACTGCCTTGGCCCCTATCCCACCTAGACACAACAGGAGGGACCAACAGTATCAGAGAGCCACATGGCCTGACAGGGTAGCTTGTTCTCTGGACCAAATCTGCAGTCCACCAGCAACATTATGGGGCTTGGGCACATCCACAGTTGGGCCATTTGTGGGTGGTTGTTCCTAGGGGATCCTGCTCCCAACAGCTCTTCACTGCTGATCAATGCCAGACCCGTTTCTAGCCCCTCCTCTTATAGCACTCCTGAGCACAGCATTCCCAGGCGGTGTCCACCAGCCCTGTGGATATATCCAAGGAGCAATGGGCAACCATCAGAGGACTTCCCTCAAAGTCACCTTTTGTTCTACATTCTTTACTCTTTAACCTTCTCTCTCCTCTTTCATTTATTTATTTTCAAGGTTTTTTCCCTAGTAATCAATTCTTTTCCCTTTCCCCAGTTCTTCAGCCCCATCCACACCTGTGGCACTTGGTTCAGGGGCAGACGTGAGCAAGCCCAGGATGGTATCACCCAGGAACACTCCCCCAGCTGCCAGCAGTCTGCAGCTCACAATTTACTGAGCCAGGCATCGTTGTTTTATTTAACAGCCCTTAACAAATTCTGTTTCCCTGAACACTCCTCAGTCACTTCAGGTTTTTTTTGAACCTCTGCAAGCTTTTAGCACCCACATTTTCCGGCAAGGTTCTCCATGCTTTACTTGCATCGTTCATAAAGAACCTCTCACTTGTTTCTAGGCTTCTACCTGCTTATTTTATTTGATGATGCCTATTTTCAGTCAGAAGTGGGGACACCTACTTACTTTACTTCTGGAGGTTATTTCCCAGTTGTACAGGGCTCATGTCTCCCTTAACTGTTCCTGTTGTAAGTTGAGCCTGAGCTCTTCCTCCTGTCTTCCACATCCTTTGCTGTTCCTGCAGCTCTTCACCAAACCCTCTATTTTGCACTATTTTAGATGATGCAAAATATTCATGATACAGATGCTCATTTAATTCTAAATAAAGCAGTATAAAAAGTTTTTCTATTTTGTGCTTTAATCCTCTCTTCACTAGTCCATATTGCTTTCTGACATATAATGATCATTCAATTTAAATTTTCAGTAGCCACTAGAAGGCACTACAACCTGATTCTTACCCCAAGGACATGTTAATCCAAGGGACTCGTGTGCTTGAGCAAATTTTAATGAAATATCTGAGGCTTGGCAACCACGGTTTCTGTCTGCACAAAGAAGCACAGGACACTAACTAGCTCTAGGCTGCTTGTGCAAATGATCCCTGTGGTTCCTGGGCATGCATCCGAGCTGGTTTTGGTGCAACTTATTGCCACTGCACCCTGTGCTCCCAGGTAAAGAAGCAGGGAGGATGCTAAGGTATGCTTAGCCCCATCACTGTGTGTGTGTGATCACAGAACCTGAACTTCTGGACTACAAGGCTTTCCTTGTGGCATGGGCACAGTCCATGTGATACCTGGCTAGCCTACTGGCAGAATCAACTGCAAAGAACTAGAAAAGCCACCTTTGCTGAGTACTGCTAACACCTAACAGCTGCTGCAATCCCATGAAGCTCTTTGTACCCCTCAGCATCCGAGCAAGCAGAGCACTGTGTGAGCACCACTGTGTTTGCGTGGGTCAACACTGCAGAAGCTCCCACCAGGTGTTTGCAGGCTCCTGTACTGGCCAAAAACCAGGAGGTTCTTGTTGTTGTTTGGACATAATTAGCTACATAACAAAAGTAAAATGGTACCAAATCTGAAAGGCAGGTAACACAAAAAGATGTAAAGAAAAATAGGCAGAGATCCCACGGGAGAACTAAATGGAAACAGTTCTTTGACAAATGGAACTTGCCTAATGACACAGGGAGCTACTAACTTTAACTCTCAGTTGTGGTTTACAGAGTAATGTTGCTACAGATTCTCCTCCTGGATGAATGCAACCCTTGTAGCAATGAGAAACGGCCAACAAAGTACCCATCTGCCTAGTGACTCTCACCACTAATGATTTCATCCACTGCTTGCTGCCTTGTTAAACACCGTAATAAATAATGCCAGGGTCTGTGAACAGAACTGGTAGCTAACCATTTGCCCTAGAACGAATATCCAGAGCTTGTTAGTATTCTTTGTGCGTGCCCTTAGTAGCAAGGCTGCAGTCCTAATTCAGGCAAAACTCCTTTCGTCTTCAACCTTGGCTCCATTTCCTGACTTTTGAGCGCTTAACCATGCAACCTTAACATTCCTTTAACGTAGCTGTTCTTCAATGGAATAATGAATTATTTTATGTGAAGCTTAGGGACTGTGTAATAGTTCCTCACAAGTAGCAGCCTTTAATGAATGACACCTGATCAATAATGCAGAATTCAACATTTGAGAATAAATAAAAAGGTTTTTTTGTGAGGAGTGTCTGTAGGAAATGTCAGAACAATTTATCAAGGGTCCAGACTGATAGCCTGCAGCTGCTGTCCACAAGGACTATAAAATCTAACTTTGCTGAGTTCTGCAAATATGTCTTTTGTATTGAGCATAATTACCTTTTCCATGACCAAAACACAAAATAAGCACTTACTGAGTATGAATGCAATGGTCATTCCCAGAGCCTTTTTAAAGCAAAACTTTGCTACAATAGTACTTTGTCCCTAAGCTGCTAGTTATAGAGGGTTATTTTATCTTGGTTTCCAGGTGCACCCTTAAAACAATTCTCTTTGTAATTCGAGACAGGCTGAGCTGTTTAATACAAATCAGTTTGCAAAATGCATCTATATTTGGATTTTAAAACCTCTGATTAGCAAGTCTGTTGCAACAACATTACAAAGCAAGTGAATGGTAAGCACTTTACCTCTGCCTAATACCTAGGAGACGCAAGTATAGGAGGATTAAGTACATCTTATTGTTCAACTCTGGGTCCTTTGTTGACATTTTGTCAACAGAGTTACACGGTTTTTTTGTCATTGTTAAGGGCCACAATCAGCAATGAGAGATGACTGTGCAGGACAGAAGCAATCTTCATTAACGTTGTTCATAAAGCTCATTCTGAACTCTCTACATCTGAGCAAGGTTCATTCCATTGCAGCTATCACCAGGATGAGATCTGCATGAGCCATGCAAGCCTGTATTGCTCTTCTGTTATTAATGCTCTTGGTTGCTTAGGAGTTACTCAGGCAGCCTTCACCTTTAGCTAGCCTGGCATACACTCTCATTTGGATTCTTTTTCTGATATGGTCCAAAACAGGGACCTCGTGGTAGATCAGCATTTGGTGCATGGCACTTGCTGCTGTGACACTGTGACTACACAGACACTTCTGAAGATACCCTAAACATTGTGCCGATTAATTTGCTTCTAAATTGACCTAAAGAATTCTTTTTCACCTACTATGATAATTTCTATGACAGCACTACTATTTTTCATGTGTGGCACAGAATGATGGAGAATAGCTGTGAAAGTATCAGTCAGTGCAGAGATTTCACAAATGATTGAAGCAACCTGCCTTCTCTTGAGCAGTAGAAGGATCTTTCTTTTTAATATAATTCATCTTTCATGCTTGTCACTCCTGTAGCTTAGTATTGAGGAAAGAGTGATTTTTTGATTCCTGGTAACTTTTTGTAGCTCAGCAGAAAGTAGAAAGATTAATGAGGGAGGAAAAATAGTTGTTTCTTTTTAAAAAAATCTTCCCACAGTAGATTAGAGCACAGGTGGGACAAGTAATCAAGGTAATATATATCAGCAAGACAAAAGAGAGCAACAAATAACACTTACACAGTTATTTTTAATATGTGACACAGAATGAAGCTTGATGGAAACTTCAAATTTAAATGTGATCTTAAGCACTGTGCGGTAGGACAAGGAGACAGTTCTATAGCCTGCCTGTCTGGTGAAGGATGGTTTTGTACCCACCAAATCTGAACAAGTTACGTCTTGAAGTAAGAGAGACTCTTGAATACAGAGTGATCATACACATTAGTGCGAAATGTGAGAAGCACAGAGAAGAGCGTGGCCAGCATTAGGACAGGATCCAAATGCGAGTCATGCCAACCACAACAATATTCAGATTTTCACCAGCAGAGCCAAAGCCAAAACTTGGATGAACTTGGTTTTTCCTCACTTCTTTCAGCACATAAAATCTTCCCAAATAGTTCCTGGAACTGACAGTACCACATTTAGACAGAATGTACTACAGCTGGAAAGCCCCAGATATAGTCACAGACATTAAAGGCAATTATTACACTGAAAAATTAACGATGTAGGTTTTTAATTACACTATTAAAGCTGTCTTCATAACTTGTTGTCCAGCACTATAGCTGCATATAAATCCTTCTTATTTTAAGAAATGTCATCAAAGCAACACTCATCTGTGAGGCAAACTGTGCTTACAACCATGATCATCTGTGAAATAAGTACCTTCATTCTTACACAGTATACTTATTAAAAAAAGTAAAATTAGGATATATATCTGTCTGTTTAGTTTGTACCTCCGCTTTTCTATAATCAGATATCAGATTTGCAGCCAATTCGAATTATTCTTGGGTTATTGAGATTACTTTGAAAACTTTGAAGACTAAGAATATCACAAACGCAAGACTGTTGTAAGTGGTCATAATTCACATGCAGCTGTCTATTCCACCGCTTTTAGTGTATTCCTGTTAAATGCTGCACATCTTACTTGACTGCATGTAAACACTCATTACCTAATATTCAATACAAGGTACAATAAGATGAATACTACATATTCACCAAAGTAAAGAAAATTCACTCTCATTAAGTTAAGTCATTACGTCCTCAAAATTTGCCTAGATGCTGTAAGAAATGTGGTCTCTGTCAAGATGCTTCAGGATACATCCCACTCACTATGTAGTAACAAGGCAGAACAGGGTATATTTTGAATACAGTGACGAACTCTGGATGTCCTTGCATAGCATGGGACTCAGTAAACCTCTTAATACTATTTTAATTAAGCTGCTACAGTCTATCATGTCAAATCATAAAAATACAGATTATATAAAACTGCATTAGGGGACTTTATAAAGCCTTGATAAATGGCCTGATAGGTTGTAAAATGAATCCGAACTGTAAATTTGTACTGAGGGCTTTTCTGAAATGTGAATTATTGACTTGACAGATTGTAATAACTCTTTTCTGAACTATTCTGGTCTATGGTTCAAATCTTCCCTGTATAACTCACTGACAAGCACAGTAAGCCTAATTTACTAGGTCTCTTCACGAATATCCACAAGCTGCCCTCTAAAAGATGTTCTGAACTAGTGTAAATGACCAGCCAGACTATGTCATGATAAAGACAATATTTATCTATAATGACCTCTAGAAAAAAAAAAGTAACTCAAAATCCCTCCTACTATTTCATCTGCAGAATGTTTTCTACTATTAGCAAAGTGTTACATCGGCTGTCTGAACATGACAGGTGGAATCTGATTTGAGCTCCAGCTGCCTTGTCTATCCAGCCATTTCCACTAGAAAAAAATGCTGTTTATCTGCTATGCTTCAATATGCCATTATTTTCCATAACCGTAACATAGGAGGTATCTCTAATACTTAGCAGATTTTATCTAAACTGCTATGTCTGTTCTGATATAACAAAGTACTTTTTTTTACACTGACTTCAAAAATACATTGTAATGTATGATAGAAACAGTATTTTCATAGAAAAAGTGATTCTGAAACGAAAGTGAAAACACTCCACTGTTACGGATAATATAAACTCAAATTTCTTTTCTGTAGGAAAAAAAAGTGAAAAAAACAGCAACTTTTAGCTCAATTATTAGTTCAACTTTAAATCAATGTTATCAGTTTTTAAATAATCAGATTAGATGAATATTGGAGAGTAGAATGGCAAGTCAGAAAGCATTTACCCTGAAATATCGCTACTAATGCAAAAAAAAAAAAAATTATGTCCATGAAGGTATTGCTTTAGTAGAACTAGATACATTAAATGAACAAGCATTATACCAAAGTATCAAAGCAAAGTACCAAAGTTAAGCAAATCTCAATAGAAAAATATATTTTTAAAGTCTTTACATTAGACTTCATAAAATTGAGAAAAAGACTGAACAAATTGATACATTTAAAAAGGACTTCAAACCTCATAATTATGTTATCCTTTTGAAGTAGTGTAATATATATTTTGTAGAGCTAATCTACACTTCATTACTCTAAGAATGCAGACTCAGCGAAATACATACATACATTCAATACGTTTCTCTCCTTCCCCTTCATCTTAAGATGAAGTAACATAAGTTAAAAAAAAAAAAAAAGAAAATGCTACTCTCAAAATCCAACCTAAAAATTAACACATTTTTTGTGCAGAAAATTTTGAATGGGAATGGGCACATGCAGCATAGTTACTGTCTTGAATGTACAACAAGTCTGCAAAGCAAATGCAAACAGCAAATAATCTGCAGATATTTACAAAGTTTTAAACATTTAAGCATGGTACTCATTTGCCATTATTTGTGCACAGACATAGCAAAATACAGAAGATGAAACCCTGATCAACTGACTTTATCCACTATTCATTAGACAGGCTGGATAATCTTAGCACCTCAACTGGTTTGAGTCAGCCAGATTCTTCCAGAATCCTTTTAGGCTGGAAGAAAATGTTTCATTAAACATTCCAAAAAAATAAAAAATAGAAAAGAAGCTCAACGGCAGAATATCACGAAAGCAGTGGGTCCTACTCGATAGAGGGAACTCTCAGAAAAGCAATAGTGCGCAGCAGAGGACTACAGGCTACACTTCACCAGGGAGCTTCCTCCAGCTCATCCAGCGTCTCTTCCTCAGACGAGGATGAAAGAGAGAGAAAGAGTCCGGCCGGCTGGCGAGTGCCACTGCCTCCGGAGCGTGGTACCCAGGGCCTGCACTCAGCCAACTGCTCATAACCCCAGCAGATGTCCTTGGCGAAGAGAAGACAGAAAGCCCATGCATGGCCAAACACTTAGAACCACCTCAGCATCAATACGGCTAGTAACACAATCCCTCCAGTGGGATTTCACCCCCTGAAACTGCTGAGGTTCAGTCTTAGCCCCTTAGCAAATAGAGAAACGAAAAGGTTTATATTTAACAGAGTTCTTATATCCCACGACAAATGGTTAAATAAAAATTTCATTTTGAATTCCCAAGCAGGGAAAGTAACTCTAGGAATGATAATACTAAGCACTTTCCTTCAATATGCAGTATCTGTGACAGCATAAAATTATTAAGGTAAACAGTGTAATTGGATTTTTTTTTTTTTAAATCTAGATGATCGTGACCTTAACAGGATTTGTTCTGCTGTTAAATTCTAAGGGGATGATATGAATAACCCAACCTCCTGCCATGCTGTGTCACCTAATTGTCCACAGGTGTTATGAAAAAAAAAAATTCTTCCTCCTCCCCAGTGAATGTGGTTGCACAGTTTGTAACTTAAAGTGTCCTCTAAATCACCAGGCCAATCTTTGCCAGACACTCACAGGCATGTTCATGAGTTAGGATGGATGTATTAGAGGTCCTTCCATCTCAGTCTGGGCTAAAGGCCTGCAAGAGCAGGATTTCTTCTCTTTCCCTCTACCTCAGTATATATTCATATACAAGTCATTTTACAGGCCTGCTAGCTGTAAGCTCATTAGCTGTACACTATTAATTGCTTTGTAAGGTACTCTACCACCTTGAGAAGAAAAGATCTGTTCATTGCCCTGAACATCTGACAATCAACAAATCCAACACTTAATCAGGCTGACTACTACTCTCACCTGATGGAAGTCTGAGGAAAAAGCCTGCTCAAAACAGGCTCAGATTTCAGAATTAGCTCTTAAATTACTCAGAGAGTAAGTGCGAAGTAGTCCCAGAACTTGCAGGATCTCACCTTCCTTAATATACAGAGAAGGCATAAAGATGCAGAACTATTACTTTGCCTGGAACAAATCACACAGTGAAAGTTTCCAAACAAGCACCAAATGTTGCCCGTGATTGATGGTATTTCTATTCATCCGCTACAGATAGAGTCTGAACAATTCTCTTGCAATTCTCTATCAACACTCTTCATTTCTCACCTGGAAGAGCTCTACTGTTATTCCAATCCTAAGCCTCTTCTGTCCAGAGATGGAAACCTGCCAAAACATGCAGGAGTGCTGTGAATGAGGTGTGCTATGGAGCCCTCTGGGACTAAAACTCATTTTACACAAGGTCTCTGCAAGGGTGTGAACCCAGATGTCTAGAGGTAGGCTGTTGCATTAACCTACTGTGTTATTTTTCTGTATTTATAACAATCTCATACTATACTTCAGGTGAAAGGCTACGCTTCCCTTCAGCCACAGTGTCAAAAGAAGTGCTGCAATATTAAACTGGACTAAATAACCCCAACAATGAATCCATGTGGGACCATGTGGGACCACCTTCACTGATGGAAGATGCATCCCCTTCCCCTGATGCCACAGGGAACAGTCATCAGACATCAGAGGATATTCAAAAGGCTTCAGTGCCTAATTAGTTTGCCACTGAAGCCCATGACAAAACTCTTGATGCCTTCACAGGAGGAATGGGAGCAGCAGCAGTTCCAGGGTCTCCTGCTCTCCCAGCCATGAGGCACGACACAGATCAGACTGCAGTCTCCTCTGGTTGTTTGGACCTGGGCCATATCCTGGGCCCATATGTCATCTGTTTTGCCAGTCTGATTTAGAAGGGAAGATCATTGAAGCAGTATTGAACAAACTGATGGCAAAGATAAAAATGACAACAGTAACTGCCATAAAAGATCAATTTTTCAGTGCATAATGGAAGGGAAATGTGTCTCATCTCGGAGTTGTATAAAGATTTTTAAAGTACTGTTTAAAAACAATATAACGAATGCTCAATGTTGGTTGAGCATTCCTAGTTTAACACCCTTAACACCAACTGGTAAATATATTTATCCAGTGAATTCATTGTCATGACCTTAAAAAAGAACAGACTTCCCTCCCTCCCCCCCAATTTCAGTCCATGATAAATTCCTCTTTCTATTTTACTAGTTCTCTCATATTGTATTAACAGAACTTTATGAAGTGTTTGCCAGACGAGAGGCTAATCTAATTACATGGATTTTTCTGGATCAGCTTCATTTCTTATAGATGCAGGGACTTGGCTTCTGTCTGTGCATGTATGTATCTGCAGAAGATGATAAAATCATCTCCCCCAAGCTGTGAATTTTCAATACTTGTAGACACAGCCTTCTCAAAAGCTTCCAAAAGTACTAAGCAAAAGGGAAAAAAACAAAAAGAAAAAAAAAAGAAATGGAGAGATGATTTTCCAGCACAAGTTTGTCTGAGATGATCCTTGATGCTGTAAAATTACTGGGTATCAATCAAAAAATTTTTCCCTCAGTAAAGTCTTTAAAATGCTTGTATTCATTAAGACAGCTCTCTCAAATGCAACTTCTTTTTCTTTCCTCACTCCTCCTCCATTCTCTGATTCGCAGCTGCTCAAATGATTATTGTTTTGAGATTGAGCCAAATTCGTAACTAATATACAAGAGTAACTTATGTGGTGAAGAACTGCAAGTACTGAGCTAGTCAAGAGGAAACCTATGTGGATTTAGTATCTCTTGAGAGTGCAAAGTATCTATTGAGGGAGTCAAAAACAGATGTCTAGTTAGTTAGATTCAACTTTCTTCCATTCCAGTCCATGAAACTCCATAACAGACCATGCCGAAAACTCTCCAGCTGCCCTGGCAGGGAGAGCACGCGCAGCAGCAGCCCTGAGGCTGCTCAGCTTGGCTGCCGCTGAGAACAAAAGATAATGCAAACACACGAGGAAGGTCGGAAACAGCCTCGAGCCGCTGTTCTCCTTGCCATTACCGCTGTTTGCGAGGCACACAGGGGACAGGGACGGAGAGTGGAGCACAGCATCTCCCACACGCAGGCCTGAAGGTCTGCGGAGTGGAAAGGCATGATCTGAGCACCTGGTTTCTGGTAACATCCAAACTACTTCTAATTCCACTTGTGTCCCCAGGCACCCACATCCAATGAAAGCCTCACACAGATATCCCCAGACATCACTCAGGTAGTGCATTCAAAAAGTTTGCTTTGGATTCCATAAAGCTAAAAAGTGATTTTTGAGAAGCCACAGCACAGAGAACAGAAACCAAAATTTTCCAATTAAAAACCTTCTCCCGATATCAAGGGATACTGGATTAGTACAAACCACATCAGAGGAAACTAGTTAATCCATGCTTGGTTGATCTGTACACTGGGGAGGCCAAAAGATTTTAGCAGTCAGTATTATTTACAGCAGCTATAACATCCTGTCAGTTTAATGATAGAAAATCCAGCATTACTTTTTTGGCTGAATCATGAGAGCTTTCTTATTAAAAGAAGTACTCATTTCTAACTATCTGGTTTCTAAACCAATATCATAAATAGATTTTGATTTGTGATGTTAACTTCAACAAAATCCATGACACATAAATTAACTGTGTTGATAAACTCCAGAGAGCTGCAAATATGAACATGATGTAACAGCCATGGTAAATGATTTCAAGAGTACCTTAACTCCACATGACAACAGTTCTCTGGATGGAGGGGTAGGCTGCAAGAGGTGAGGATTTTCATGGAATATTTTCTAGTATTATATTGTCCACTCTCCTGCAACATCTACAGTTATGTCCAATCAGAAAAACAAGAGAACTCAATCATATCATAGCAAAAAAAAAGATTTGTCCCACTCTGTTTATAAGCCAGAGCTTTTTTACCTTTTGCATGGATGTTGATTAATGATCAGGAATCCCCTAAACACAGCTATGTTAAAGTGAAAACGGGGGTCTTCATTTACCCTCCCCAAATCTCCACATTCCAGGTGGGTCATTTCTGGTCTTTTTCTCCTCAGCATGCTATTTAGACAAAGAAGGGGTTGTGTGTTTCTTTAACCATCACATCCTATGAAGTCAAGGCTTGAACTTTGAGGCTAGGTGATATTTTTCTCCTTTTCTCAATGAACGCCTTGTTGAACACTTTGTTGATACAAGACTGAAGAGAGCTATATTATACCATAAGGGACCAGTTTGCATGTAGCAATACACTGCTTTTTTATTATTATTATTTATTAATGCAATCCATCATTTACCTTACCCTCTCTGTGAAAAAAACAAAACAAAAGGATCACATTTATATGAAACTGCCCAGTCCAGAGATTTCTGTAAGGCTTGTTTATGAAAAAAGAGACCAGCATAGGAGTAACATATAATTCATAACATATATAAATACAACCTAAAGGTATCAAAAAAAATCTGTGGGAGAAGTGGGAGCAGATCACCACATAAGAAGGCAGCAGAGACAGGTCAGGAAGGCAGGGCAATTAGGAGCAAGAAGCACCACTCCAGCCTTCACAGAATTATCAGCAACATCAGCTAAGCAGGACAGAGACTGTGAAACTCCTGTCCCTGACAAGGCTGTTAAAATGCTGTTTCTACCAAGGAACATCTGAATTAGATAATACAGACATTTGATACTGTATTAATGGCATCTGGACCAATTACAGTTCTTCTGCATGCCTCTTTCCTCATAACCAGACTGAAACCGAGTACTTATCTTACTTTTTCTACTCATTTATTAAAAAAAGTATATAGACTAAATGATATAAGACCGACATGTAAGTTCCTAAGATTTTAGGTACCAGATCTTTAGCAGAGAGCTGAGCTGCGCTCACCACTGTCTGGAGCTCTGCCCTGATCTGCTGGATCATCATCTTCCACTACGGCACACAGCTATCTTCCCTCTTTGTAACAAGCTGAGGTCACTGGGACACATGGGGAAAGCCAGATGGGAGTCTGTTTGTGGTAAGAGGAAAAGGTGAATTCACTGAGGTGAGCAGGAGAGTGAAAAGGCGCCTCTGAGGAAGATGAGATGGACAGATAATCTTCTTGGAGACACAGAGATGAGACACAGAGAGCGGCAGCCAGGAGCTACATTCTGCAGAGTGCAATAATACAGTTCAGAAAACCAGACACAGCCAGCATGGAGGAGCAGCCTGAATGGAGGAGTTAAATATCACAGACATTAATGAACTGAAATTAGATTATAAATCCTTTGGGAACTGTCACCCACTGGGGTAATGATCTGCTGCCCTGCCTCTTCATTTCACCACGGAGACTGTAAGATTGTAAGCAATTAGAACTAGAGATCTCACCACCACAAAATATAGCAGAAGATATATAGATCAGAAGATGAATATATTACAAATTACGTATCTGTGGTGCAGCCCCTACAAAGTATGTAAGAAATGCTAGGGGATATCATCTTTTTGACAGCTGAGCTTTGCTTACATTAGAAATAGGAAAGATAAAAAGCCAGAAGTCTAGAGGACAAGGAGCTGCAATACCTGCAGCTGAAGCTTCCTAGTAAGAATGGAAAAGAAGGGAAGACAGTGCCCTACACTTCTTCAGCTTCGCTCAGTACCAGTATAACCAGAAGCAATCCTCCCTGTGAATGCCTGGTTCTGGTCAGTTTACATGTTCGCTGGGGCCCTTCAAACCTGCCTTACAAAAACAAGCCTTACAAGAAAATACAGCAGGAGTTTAGAAAGAGCAGTACTTTTTAACAGCCGCAGAAATAGCGACTGCCTTGCAGCGCTGCTGCTCTGTGGGCTGGCAGCTCGCAGAAAGGGAAGCCTCTAGGTCTGCGCTTTGTAAGCAATTTGCCACACTTGTCATCCTTGCTGTATAAAAGCCTTTCCCGGAGGATATTGTTCTAACAAAATTATCCACTGCAAAGGCCAGCAGCATGCTCATCGTGTCTCAATCAAGGCAGCATAAAGAGGAAAGTCAACCATGCACGTCTATCATTTGGACGATTAGCCTTTCTGACTGCAGACGCTATTCTAAAAGGCTAGTCCTCAGAAGCACCTAATTTCTCAGTTGGAAATTATTTTTCTTTATCTGTCAAAGGCACATAGCAATGAATGTCCTCTGAGAACAATATTCAGTGGCTTAAAGCAGAATCAATGCAAATACATCAGAAACATGCTTGTAACCTCGCTACAACCAAATAAGAAAAACTTGGGTATCTGTGATACAGAACAGCTGAAAACAAAAACAATGGGAAAAAAAGGCACAGCACACTGGTCCTTGTGCATCTCTACTTACGCTTTTGATAGTGCTGCTGTCAGTCTTATTTGCTTATCCAGTACTCCCTCTGGATATCACCAGCCATACTCACTACAATTATTCTTAAAGACAAAAAGCACATGGCCAAAAACAAAAGGAATAGCTCTTTCCAAGGAGCTCTTCATGTTCACAATGCACTGCTTTAATCTCTGATCAGTATTCTATATCTGATCTATACTAAATTACACCACCTTTTATCATCATCTAGGTTCTGCATTATTCTCTTATCTGCTTGTACTCCTCGATTATTCAAAAGAATTAAAACTTACAAATGATTTGCAAGTGATGTCTTCACATACCCTCAGTATAAAGACCTGGTGAACATAACTGACAAATTTCAATGATAACATAAAAATTATTGCTTCAGCTGGGATAATGATTTATCTAGCACCTTGTGTAGTTTCGGGTAAGAACTCAGCCAGGTAAAGTCTGGAATCTTCAGTTCATCCTTAGTTTCCTTCCATCATTCATTTGTGATGTTTTTAAAATTTATTCAAGAGATATTCTTCAAAGGGATCAAATTCAAGATGACAAGGCATGTCTAAATGAAGCTAGGAGGAAGACTGAGGTATTTTTTTAAGTGAGAATTCCCCATCTTTCCCCATCTGCCCTATCTCTCCGATCAGTAAAATACAGACAATTGGGCTTTTAATGAGGGTAGAAAGCACAAACAAAAGCAAAAAACATCTTTAAACGATGATGTTGCAACATGTGGGTATTTTCAAACTCAGTAACTCATTTGCTGAGTATCAGCAATGCAAATTAATGTCTCAGTTAACATGAAGCTCTTCTTGCCAGACTATAATCCTCCTTATCCCTCCTCCTTCTCCCCTGTACTCTTGACCTTGATGTGGTCTCTGGCAGCTACTGGGGTTGCATAAATTAAAAAGCACCACTGCATGACAGAGGTGGTTTTGTTTGACTTCTGCAGGCACAGACTGGGTTTTGAACTGGAGGCATGATTGCTAACGGACAGCCAACCCAACATACATAAATCAAGATTTATTTTTGTAATTTTTTTAACTGAAGTGAATTAAAGCCTATGGAAGACGCTATGTTGACAATTTTGGAGGCCAAGATCTTTCACTAAACAGACCAGGTACTACATAAACTGTATCCAGATCAGTTTACCTATTAACATACCTCAGCGCTATTTAGCTAGGGCCATTTCGAGGGGCAGGAAGATTGTTCAGTGTCTGCGCCTGTTTAATCTTGGGCTCGCATTCAAGACTGCTAATTCACATACTGGTTTTCCTGATCTATTTGTCTATTCACTGAGAGACCACCAACAGCCTTCCTTCCTCCGCTCTGAATCTCCAGCTGTCTGGATTTTGAAAATATCAGGTCTCAAAACTCTCCTATACCACTCTCCTTTTAAGAGAGTAACTTTCCTTCCTCCTTCCCCTCTCCCCCCCATTTGGGGGCATAATCTAATATACTTAAATAAAACATGCTCCCCCAATTTCTTTAGTAAACTACTATTTTTTTTTCAGCTTAACAACCCTCTGAGTACATGTAGAACAGAATTCCTGCATACCCCCACAAGCGAAACACAGCTGCCCAAGAGCCTCCTGCCCACCACTGGGTAGCTGCTGTTCTAAATATTCCTTAAACTTCAGCTGGCACACACGAGGCTTGGCTTGGTGGCATTTAGTATGCTCAAGGAGACTAGATCTACTAATATCCCCCTAGGCTTTCCCAGTTAGGCAAAAGCAAGGCTCAAGCTGCTTTTTCAGTAGCAGAGACACTGCATTTATGAGAAAAAAAATAACTTTAATGCTAAGTTTATCTTCTGCTTGTGAGAGACTTAGCTGGATTTGGCTAATATCACCAGACTACAAGAAAGCAGTCATTCCTATAGAGCCTTGTTCCTTTCTGCCTTTTATCCAAATGCTTGTCTGATATCTAGTCTTAAAGAAATTGACTTCAGATGTTAACATTTACATGACAAATACTCCATTCAGCATCTGATTGATGTCTTACTTATCTGTTGTACTTCCACAGTTTGCTAAAACACAACCCACTCTGATGTATGAAAGGCTCATGTCAAAAAAGTATCAAGGTCTATTACTGGTCTTTAACTATATCTAGTTTGATTTTCTTATCAGCTGGACTTTGGACGACCACACAAATTGTGACTTGAGTCATTTACTTCACAAGACGCAAGAACATTGGCCCTTAAGGCGGTATGCATTTTGTCTCTTCTAGCCAGGAGGAAGATACTAATACTCCCTTCTAGCAGGTGGATAGGGGGTAGAGTTAGGCAGCTGGGCTCTGGGATTATGGTGCTGGGAGCAAGAGTGGGTGACTGCAGCTTTCCTTTATCTGCCTTGTCAGGTCACTGGATCTTGGAATCTGTGATTCTGGAAACCAAGTCCTGAGAGAGCAAGATAAAAAGAAGTGGAAAAGTGGCTAAGAGAAGTAAAGGTAAGTGTAACTTGCAGAAAGGTAAGTGTAACTTGCAGAAAAAGAAAAGATGGACTAGCAAGAGGGACAGATTGATAGAAATGACTGTAACACACACACACACAAAGAGAAAATCACATTAAAAAAATCCAATGAAATGCATAGGCTTCCTATGAAATCTTGAAAACAAGCCTGGAATGTATGTTTTACCTTTAACAAAATCTCCCTTGCAAAGTGAAAAAAAATGTCAGGCAGGTACCCTTATTTGCTGACTTCACAATAATTGGGGAAAGTCTAAGAAAATATGAATAGCCTGCCTTTGTGGTACTCTTCGCACATGTGCTTATTCCTCTGACCAAATCGCCACAGCCCAGCCCTAAGAAGTTAGCTGAAAACACCTTAAAACAAAGCTGGTCTGATTAATCGCTGCTTTGTGATTATTACCTGAGAATTTAGTGATGGGTGGTCCAGAGCAGTTTTAATATTTACATTTTAGCTTTTAGTAATGGTCGTATATATTTTCTTTTCTCCCCCTCTAGATATAAGGAAAGAGAAAACCATTTACTGTTACGTTCGTAAATCACAGTAGGGTTAGAAAAAAAGGAGACTTCTAAAATGAGAACATAAATCACCATTTAAGATGCAGTGCTCAGACAGGACCAGACAGGGGCAGAAGCATTGCAGATTCAGGAGAGCAGGGCACACAGGGCACAGTGGTGGCCGGGACAGCTGCCAGTGAGTGGAAGAGCAGGAGTGTAACTGAGGTAAAAAGCAAAGAGCACTGACCATTGGGGCAGTGTGATGCATACCAGAAAAGTGGATAGGCAAATGGAAAACATTTGTGAGTGACTTCTGCAAAGGAAATAAAGAGAAGGACCTGGAGAGTGAATGAAGGGCTCAATGGCATGAATGCTCAATCTGTTGACAGGTGCCATAAAAACGGCTGTGAACTCCAGAAGTTTCACCACCTGCATTAATTTGTATGCTCAGAGAATTTCAGTCATTTGGTTCAAGACAGGAAATTGCTCCTCACAGTGCTTCTATCAGAGGCAAGCACAGGTAAATGGAGTCTGCGCCTATCAGTGGCCAATATAGAGTACTTGCTGCTGCTCCACCTGCAGCACCAAGGTGGGGAATCACCTACAATTATTTCATCCCTACTGGCTCTCAGGTGCCAAACAAGGAGAGACAGGAGACAAGTCTTGGGCCTCACTGTGCTCTGAGGATTGCGAGGCAGACCAGAGGCTGGCTAGAGCTACAGACGGGTGGTTTCCATCACCGTCTTCTCCCCATGAGGGTTTCTGCAGCCACCGCGAGGGCAGCTTTCCTCAGCCTTGAGCTGCCTCGGCCACAAGGGTGCAGAACCGAAAGCCTGGGGGCCACAGTCGCTCTGGGATTCGGAGAGGCCGATCCCCTCAGCCACAGAGAGGCACGAGGGATTCTCAGCACTCGGTATGGCCACTCCGACCGTGCGTGCCCAGGCAGGGATCTCCCCCACACACATTTTAGCTGCTGTTACTGAAGAAATTAACACTTAAGCAATAGTTTTCTCCACCCACTTAATCTGCCAAATCACAGAGAATACTCCTGTGGCAACCAACTGCGATGAACTATTCTGTACAGTAGATTAAATCCTACAGTAATAATAACATTACATAGCGAAGCTCTTTGGTCTGCTAAAACCATGTCAAGAGCAGGATGTCAGGTGATTTACAGCATTTGACACTGAGCTCCCATGTTGCCAGTTTCAGAAATGCCGCTTTCCAGAAAAATGGGGTTTTCCCCATTACCAGGAGTGCTGCAGCTCTTTGCTGAGCCTCCTCTCCATCACGGGATCAGGCAATCCGTCCAAGGGGCTTCCCCCCAACCACCTTCTCTCTCAGTGCACCAGTGCTGCTGGATGGAGTTGTGTGAAATGGCTGCATGTTGCACTGTGTCCATTACCTCCTTCATTTAAAGCAGAATTTAAGAGGGCCCTGAGAAGTGCCTAGCAAATAGGACAGGGAATCAGAGAGACTGCAGCCCAAGTAAAGGCATCTTTTGGTACCCAGCAGGTGACCGCAGAGCAGTTCTGTCTGCATCATTATTTTAAAGCTATTGAAATCTACCACACAGAGGTTCAGATAACTCAGCTACCACCTTGCCAGGCCAGTGACAGACAGCTATGGGGCGAGCAAGGGCGGACTCGGTAAGAGCGACAGCATCCAGTGCCAGAGAGCTGGGGGAACATGTCCCCAGCCCAGCTCCTCCACCACAGGAGCCGTGAGGGCTCTGGAGGTTTCACGCCACTCTGAACCAAAAGCAGAGCTTGCAAAGCTCTGTGGAATAGTGTGCTTAAATTCGCCCGGAAGCCTGAATATGTTCCGCTTGTAATGCCTTGTCTGGCTTTATACTGTAGGCTGGGAGTGGGAGGAGAAAATGTAAGAGGTTTATGCAGAGGAAGGCAACTAATGAGAATACTATTCTTATTCAGTATTATTAGTCCCTACTGAATTAGATGGATCAGCAACAGATATTTCATTCCTTTGGAGACAAAAAAAAAATCATAGTCTAAAATCGCGAAGAGATATTGTACCTATTAGTCTCTACATTAAAGTGCTAGAAATAAAGCTCAGAGATAAGATGACAAGCAAGAAAATAATAAAGGCACAACAGCAAAGGCGAATTTCCTTGTACGTGCTGCTCTGCCATTAACTAACTGAAGCAATTTCCGATCCTCTTAATCTCCAAAACTCTGCTATCTGCCCATGCAGTTCTTTTTAATTCGCACTTCTATTATTCCCGCTGCATTATCCGGAGGCCCCGACAGGACAGGCAGTGGCTTGGCAGGGCTCTGCCCTGGCAGCACGGCGCGGCGGCGCTCGCGCTGGGCTCAGTCGGGGCACGGACTTCACCCTCTCCATGGCCCTCGTCCCAACTCCAGCCAGCACACGGCTCCGCACGGCTTCTCAGTACGCACGGAAAGGCAACTGCCGGGATGCAGCATTCCTGGGATCCTCCCAGCTGCATGGCCAGGAAGCTTTTCTGACCCTGCGGCTTCGAGAAACAGGGTGCAGGTGCCGCGGCCAGACCCATCCCAAACAGATTTCTGTTGCTAATCTGCTGTGTTTGGATAAAGCTCCAGCAACGCACAATAGGGCAAAGGAGTGGGCAAGAGGCTTAAAACAAAAATTCCGCTCGCGCTGCGTACAGCTTAAAATGCACGTCATATTTCCTGTGGGAAAAGGGGGGAGGGGCTGAGAGTTTTTAAGTTTTCCCACATCCACGTTTCTGTGACGGAGTATGTGCAATCGCAAAGGTTAATGTACAGCTTTCTTCCTGCCATTCTAATGTGTGCCACATTTTGACACCACATCTTTTTTGAACTAAGCTTTTCCCCTTCAATATAAATGCTACAAATTGAGCAGATCCAGCAGCAATTAATATGAAAGAGACCAAATGCAATCTACAGGAACGTAATAGCGCCTTACAGATACCCAGAAAATTTAATGTAAAATGGTGCTATTTGTGTGAGCATTTCCAATCACCCCACAGGAGAAGGAATATCATGTTTTGTGTAGGATGACTGAGCAGACTAACAAGAAGGATATTATTTTTGATTAAATTCCACAAGAGGTTACTGGAAATGTCTTAAGGGAATGTGGATTTCTTCCTCTTAAAAAAAGAATCCATTAGTTTATAAACAAAGGCAAGTCTATAGCTAGTTAACTTCTAATTTTTTTCCAACAGCTTGTTTGGCAACTCCATATATAACTCTTTGTGATATATTCACATTGTACTGGGGTGCGGGTAGAAGCATGTATACACATGTTTGTAGATACATATGTACACACTACACATATGCCGCCTATGCTACATATACCTATCCATCCACCCACCATAGCTGCATTCAAACCTTCTCTCAATTCTCAGTCCTACAAGAGAAGTTTTGTGGTTCACAGACCTTAAAAACACATTAACCTTGCAGAACTGGTCATGTCAATGATTTCAAACTTTGCTTTTATCTTTACACTCTAGAAAAAAATCTCTTTCATAAATAAAAATGTGAACATTAAAATACTGCTTTTCATACCTGGCATTTCGTATCTTGTCATCCATGGAAAATGGCTTTTAACTATAGAGTGCATCAGCAACACTACAGAAGACAAGGCCTATTTATATGTGAAAAATGAAAAGGCATTTGCATATCAGGAATCCAGATCACTAATGTTAAAATTGCAGCAACTCTTGCGCCATGGACATGCACATGGCCACCACCTTTATAGGCCTATCCTGGCAGAAGAGCACCTGAATGTCTCCTGTCTTTAAAGATCAGATCAACCTTGCTTTGGTTCACAGAAGGCCAAGGGTGTAGCAAGAAAATGCAAAAGGCATTTGGGTCCTTTCCTTGATGGTCTTGATTGCTTCATGCACGGACAGCAGAGCTGCCTTGAGCCAGGAGTCACTGTGAGCTGTGGTGCTTCTTAGACGGGACAGTAGAGGATACAGATGTCCACTTGCAGGATGGCAGCAACTACCTGGAGCTTTCTACAAGTATCTTATTATTATAGCCCCTGTTTTATATCATAGTTAAAGTTTCAGAGAAGAATAGGGAAGCTCTGTTCTTACTTAAGGAGAGACTGATTTTACTTTATCAGTCAAAACACAGATATCTTAGATTCTAAGGCAGCTGTTTGGGTTGCCTTTGTAATTGACTGAAAAAGGAAAGAACTTCTGGGAGGCAATTCAGGCTGCCCTAACAAAGGCAGCACCTCTCCCTGCTCATAATGGGAAGGATTTCTATGACCAGCCCAGATCAGAAGGCCATCTGCTTGCTGCAGTCAGCAACATGAATCCCAGCCTAAAGCAGTGCAATAACAGGGATACAAAACACTGAGAAAAAAATGAGGGAAATAATGACTCAAAGCTGGAAGAGATTGTCATCTCATAAGGGAAAAGAAAAAAAAGGATGAACATCTCCAGAGAGGTGTTCCCAAAAGATGGTATAGATTCTTAAAAGAAGAGAGGAAGAAGGGAAAGAGAATGAATAGGAAGGACTTCTCCTATATGGCATTCTCAGTATAAATGCAGTTCACACACCGCTCAGCTGGGCTGGTTACCTATTTAAAGCAACTTTGTACCAGGGAAACGAGGTGAAGCCCAGACCTTTTGGATAATGGAAAGCAGAACAACCTTGTAGCTGAATCAGTAGGCTCAGCCCAGTCCATGTCATTACAGCAGTGCTACGCTGTGACCTCCTGCAGTGTCCCCATCCTGCCTGTGCCACTGAGCACTGCTCCCTGACGTGTGCTGAGGGGAGTCAAACATGGAGAGAAAAGGCTGGGAGGGGAAAAGGACCTTGAGGACATTTCAAGAAAAAAAATCTGCAGTAAAATCTACAGTCATTTGTTTCATGTACACTGCCCTCAATTGAGTAAGATTTCTAAAAACTTATCACGATCCCAGGTTTAGCAAATGGTTCAGCATTTAAATTCCTTGATCAGCATTGTCCTAGAGAAACCCTTGTAGTTTTATGTTTCATTCATCTTCGTTTTCCAGAATTACCTAGACCTCTCTTTTATGGATTTAAATGTATATTTTACAGGTTTAGAAATTTGCATGGGGTAAGGGGAAGAAAGGCACATCTCAAAAAACAGTACTGAAAGTCTTAGAAATGAAATGGAGTGATAAACTAGACCTACCACAATGCCCCAAAATACAGTAAGCAGTACAAATTAAACAAAAAAAGTAAAGAAAATAAAAGCAGAATAGGTCAGAAGTTTGAAGAAAGTAATGTTAAAAAAGAGCTTTTATAGTCCAGAAAATGCTCCTAATTTTAGTCATGTTGTGCTAACTTTAACTTTTAAGAGTTTTTAAAACATGTTTTTTTTTTTTAAATGGTGGTGCCATTTTAACACATGAAAGTACATTTAAAACAAAAAAGCATACTTAGTATGTGATCAGATATTAAAGATTTCTGTAGCTTCTTTCAATGTGTTGACTATACCGGAACAGTCATATTAACTGAGACATGTGCCCGTGTACCCAGGCTTCTAGTCAACTGGGAGTCTACAAATTCTGTTCATTCACCATTCACCCCACTAAGTGACCTCATATCAGAGTACAGTGAAGGATCCTAAAAGTCACACATGAGTGGGCAGAATCAAACATTAATGACAATGCAGAGGATACTGCATAAATAACGTCACTCAGGAACATAAAAAATTTGGCAGCACCAGAGTTGTTGTGATTTGAACGGGCTAATTTTCCTTTGATCTTCAATGTCTGAAGGAAAATTCAGTAAAACAGACCAGTATAAACAGTATGAAGCTAGACTTCTTGGTAAAATGTATTATAAATGTATTATGAAAGAATCACATAAAAGATTTTTTCTTCTGACAGAAATAAGAAAAAAAGTACTGTCAAAGTAAGGTATAGGGTTTTTTTTTCACATTTCCTCTATCTATTCAATTCCACCTGGAAATTTCCTCTACCCAAGTACTTTGTTTTCAGGCTCGTCCATCAGTATGTGTAGGAAGATGCAACTAAGCAGAGGAACACCATTTTTCAGCCCTCTGAGGCAGGAAAGAGCCTGCTCCCCATACATGCTAACATCATATCCCAGTTAGTGCTCATATCAGCAACATTTTTGGAGCCACTTAAGGGCTTTTCATGTTCAGGTGCAACTTTATGTCATCCAGCAAACTTGCTGCATTTGGTGGAGCTTGATATAAGGGCAGCAAAGGTATCCTGCCTTCCACTTCCCCCTCTCAGGAATATACCCATTGCCTTGTGCCTGCCTCCCCTTACCTACATCTGCAACACTCGGGGAAACAGCTGCACTAAAAACCATCCACCCTCCTGCGACCTGTTCCTCACCAGCTGATACTGGGAATCCTCACACCAGGAGCGCCAGCTTGCCATGCTGGTAACCACGGGACCACTTCCTAGGCTTTTAACAACTTGCCAGCAGGTTAAAATGGACCCATTTCCCCTTGGTGGACTCACTAACAGGTATGGCTGAGAAGCAATCAATACGTTATTGGCTCAGATGCTGTCCTACTTCTCCTATGTGGGAATTCTGTCTAGCAGGGCGTAGGATGGAGGCAATGGGCCAAGTTTTCTCTTAGCAGGTTTGGAGGACACTTTTTACAAAGTTTCCATGAAGGAGCAGCTTCTGCACTTGACACAGAGAAGGAAATCAGTATGGTCACCCTCTAAATGATGGAAACAATGAGTAGGTAAAAATTTCTTACAAATGTGTCTTTCCATATATTTCACAGGCAACGAAAATGAAATCCAGCCCTCTCCTCCAGTCTGCAAGTGCAGTCACATAACCAGGACAGGCTTTAGCTCAGAGAAAAAGACAAACTTACTGTGTGTAAAAACATGATCGAGGAATATCAGAGAATAACACTGTTTACAGCAATTCTTACAACGTCTCTTAATGTCATCTTTTTCTTAAAGAAACTTGATGCATTAAGCAGCTTGATGCAGTAAAAATCCTCTGAGATAAGTACGTGTATCAGGACTCTAGCCAAAGTGCATGAAGGGCTCAGGAAGATCCAACCAATAACTTTGCTACGGGAAAATCCCAATTATGAGCAACGCTATCTGGAGGGTGAGACGCCACCCGGGTTTCATTGCAAGTGGAACTAATTATTTAATTTACAGAACAGCCATGGTGACAATGATGAACATGTATGTCTCCTTTAAATGCCTCATGGAATAGTCTTCTTTTTTTTCCCATTTCAGCAACCATGATGACTTCAGAAGAAAACAGCTTTGACCTTAAAAATTCTTCTCTGTGATAAAGGGTTTAGATCTGATTTGTCACCTAACAGTTAACTTTTTCTCCCTGTATACCTGCATGATGAGCTTGTAAGGGATCTTCTCTCATTTCTCTCTTGAAAAGCTTCACGATGGATAGCAGAGGAATGACTTGCCTATTTTGCAAGTTGTGGTTGATTTTTTGCTGATCTCAACAGTTTTTCATTAACACTTGCTTAATGCATACAGTAATGTTTCCCTCAAATCCTCAGAGCCACAAGTCACATAGTCCAAATGCAAACACTCAGAGGGGGGTTTCCTTTGTCTTCTGGGCCTAATGCAAGCATCAATTTTGTTCACCTCAAACCAGCTTTGCAAATCATTTAAATCTAAGAATGTCTCTTTACTTTCCACTGATACAAGGTGATACACTGATACCCTTTCCACTGGCACTTATTTTTCACAGATCTAAAGACTTCAGAGTTCTAACACTGCTATTCAAAATCTATTTGGTCAAAGACTATTCAAGTAAAGTCACAGGCCAGCAGAATACTTACTGATAACACATCCTCTGCACTGCTGTAGCTTGCAGTAAAGCATGTCAAAGCTGGTGTTTACAGTTGCTGCCCTATGTTGTGAAAGGTCCAAAAAGCTAGGATAAGGCTGGAATTACAGTAGTTTGCACATGCAAAAAACCTGGCATATACCTCTCTTCCCCTAAAAGAAACATATGAATTACTCAGAAACTTGATTTGCTCGGGTAGTAGGGGTTTGTTCACTGTTAGGTTTGAGAAACAGCACAAGAAAAGCAGGGACAGAAAAAACAAGAATGGCCAAAAAAAAAAAAAAAAAACTGGCACAGCATGAACCAATACTGATACTATAAAACAGGTGGAGGGAAGGGGACATATAGGTCAATACAATACCAGACCTGGTGCATTACGAGGAAAACTGCCTTTGGCTGCTTTTTTCCATCTGCATTCCAGATTCTGTATTTCCTTGTAAAAGAATTGAATTGCATTAACAATACCTGATCCGGTTCTTCATATTTTTTTTTTCCCTATCTGGAAATAATTTATGAAGCACTGCATCTTGACCAGCCCCTCTGCTAGTTAATCATCAGGGTTACCCTGCCTCCAAGGACTTGCTGCTTTACTTGAGAGCCTGAAAATCCCTTGCAATTTTGGTGGAGGCAATTTCAGGTCAGACAAAACCTTGCTGACATTTCTAGAAAGAGGTTTATGCTCATCAGGGTGACGCTGAGAGTAGGTTGCAATGTTAAGTGAATAGTAAATTTTAGACTTACTTCAATCTATCAGTTGTGTTTTAAAGTAAGATTAAACTCTTAGAGCCTGGCAGTGAAAAAAGAGATTTCTAATTGAATCTTCTTTAGTATGTGACAGAGACACAGCAGGCAGGCCCTGCGCTCAGTCCCTGCCGGGGACCTACTCCTGCCTCTCTCCCTCACTCACTAGATGATCAGAAACACCTCCCTTGCGCTGCTTCCTACCCTGCCCTGCACACTTCCAGAGGGCTCCTTGAAAGCATCTGCACTGTAACCTATTACTCTCCCTTTTAAGATTTTAATAACCTCCTCTTCTGCAACACCTACAAGCCCTGACAAGGGGTATCTAACATGAGATTGCTGATGTGTGGAGGACGCTGCTATCAAGATGACCGATACCGCCTCATTGTTCCCTCTGGCTTCCTGTCTCTCCCTCTGTCTGGTCTGCCTCCCCACATGCAGCCTGTGAGTGTTCTGCGACACAAGCAGAGTTGTTTGGCCTGCATTTGTACATCATCTAGCAAAATGGGTCCAGGCACTGCAACAGGACTCCTGGTGACACAGAAAAATAAAAACTATTCACAGTTTCACAAAGTATAGATGGCTTTGCTAATGTTTAGAAGTGAAGAAAATCCAGGCATGACTTGCTTCTCCCTGGTGGAACCATTTTACAAAGGGGTGATTTTAAACGCACAAATATGGCTATTTTATTTTCAGATCAATAACAAAAAAATCAACAATTCACACCACAATATAATATGCAAGTTTAAAGCAATTTCATGCCTGCTCAAATATAACCAATATCTTCTGCTGGCAGAAAAATAACAAATGAAAGAAAGTTCGTAGACCACATTGATTCATTCTAAGCCTTGTACCATCTAAACACAATCTATTTATTAAGGCTGGCAGAAAATTTTTCTTTAAAGTTGATATTCATGGGAAGCGTCGTATTCAGCAAAACACCCTTCACAGAAGGAACATTTCAGGCTTTCATCAAAAATCAGTTTTTGTTTTGTTTCTGTTCGATGGAAAATGGAGGTGAAAAAGGAGGGAAGCAGATTGGGGGAAAAAATCTAGGCAAACCTTATTAGAATGCCCTCATACTAGTTAATCTGAGTGGAGACATGAAATAATTTGTTATTCCTGCACAGAAAGCCTTTTTTGCTCTCCTTCTTGGCTCATCATCAGAAAGGAGAAAACAGAGTGGTGGAGCACGTTCCAGAAAATGATGGGACTTGGAGAAACTGCATGCACAGTCATTCCGAGTAGCTGCACCCTATGGATATGTGTAAATCCAGCTACAGCAATCTGTTGCTCTCCTTTGTAGAGCAGCTCAGAATAGGAAGATGCCAAGACAGCAGGAAGAAAAGGTAAAGCATGATGCAAACTGCCACAGCTCATGGAGCAGGACTGTAATTTACTCCGAAATAACAGTGGGAATACGGCACCATCTCACTGGGGGTCAGCTCTTGCAACCAAAAGCAAACCCAAAGCACATATGCATATTACCTTTTATTTCACTTCAAGGAGAGCTTTTGGAAACAAGTCCAACAAAAGATTTGATCCTTTACTACTTTATTCCGATTTGACACTGCTGCATTTAGGCTAGGGTCAATGATGTATCTAACATCAAAGTAAAATGGTGAATACACAGTCCCATCATTTCATCCTCCTACTTCTATGAAGCTGAATGTTAGTGTTCAAGTAATACTTCTTCCAAATTCCAGGTTGGTAAAGTATGGCTTGTAAGGTGGGAAAAGGTATGAAGCAGGCAAACTCAACATGCACTAGGTCTCTTTGCCTGTTTCTTCAGTTGTACCCATACCCACCTGCTAATTAACCTTGGAATATTTGGTGATAGCCAAATCCTCCTAGTTTAACTTGCAAAAATTGCACACCTAGACATGACAGGTGATCCATCACTAAGGAAGTCTGTAATTTTAAGCAATTCATTGTCATCAATTTTGTAATAAAAAGTAGAACCCCTGAAATTTCCTGTGGAAGTGAGAATGCAAAACGGCAGCTGTTTGGCAGCCTGTTTTTCTTCTCGAAAACTTTGAAATTAAGTTCACCCTCCAATCCTCAGCTTTGAAGTTCCTGGCTTCTGATCCTGCAGCTCTGCATGCCCTATGTTCCCTGGCAAACCGACAGGCAGCTTGGAGGCTGCGGCTCCGCCAGGAACACAAGGCTCTGCGCTGGGGCTCCCAGTGCCCGGCCAAGCCGGTCCCGTCCAGGCGGCACAGGACGCCCTGCGCTGCGGGAGCCACTGCAGCTCCTGCAAAGCCAGATGCCTTGGCCGTCACCAGCCTTTCAGTTTTGACAAACCAGACTCACCCGTGAAACCTCTCATGTTAGACAATGTCAAACCAATTCAAAACTAGATTTTAATCACACTGGGATTTTCAGTAAAATGTTGTTCCTACCCAAACCAGAGAAAATTCTAGTCACCAAAAACATCCCAAACCTTCTTCCTCCACACTGGCCCATATTTTATACTTTTATTTAAACTCTTATAGAAAGCATATGAAAGAAAATGCTGGGAAAATTAGCATAGCTTTTTGCACAGCCATATCAAAACATATGCCCAACAAATCAAACAGAACATATGTAAATAACAATACCAAAAATAAATTAAAAACAAGCCAGCTGAAAATTCCATTGCTTCAGCTGAAGTCTTCCCAGTCTGACAGATAAATTACATTTTTATCCTGCAGTTACCCCCTTATCATACCTCACACCTATCCCTGATACATTAAAATGTAAATTATGCTACGGAGGTAAACTGACGGGAACAGTTCAATAGAAGTATATGAGCTCTAGGTCATATTTATAGGGTGATGCCTAGGAGAATCAGAAGAGGAGAGAAATAGAACTGAATTCCTGAAACTGCAGGCTAGATATTTTTTGTTAATGGAAAAGTAGGAAAAAAAAAAGATTTTTTTTCCTCCCAATTATGTATCAATCTAATTTGCAGAAGCATGTGTTAAAACAGTTTTTTTAAACCTCTTATCTATCTTAGTTATTCTGGGAACTACTGGATGGTAAACTGTAGTAAAAAGAAATATCCTCTTGACAATGATGATTAAGGCCCAAACTCCTCCACACTTCCATCTCAAGTTTCCAACATCACGTTACCAATGGGGTGAGTTTGTCAGGATGTGTGAATGTGATCAGACAGCACACAGGACGAATGCAACACAGGACGAATCTTTTAGTTTCTCCTGACTCCATCCTGTGCTCAAGCCACAGTGCAGGTCCCAAAGCTGGCCTGAGGCATCCACGAAGTGGGAGACTGCATCCAACAGCACAGTCCCATCTCAGCAGCACCAAAACCCCACAAATCTCTGCTCACTGCTGCCTTGCCAGTGGGAACAGGATGGTGTGCGGGGCAGCAGGTCCTCCAGGCAGCAACCGGGACTGATCGAAGCCTCACCATTACCTTGATACTGGCAGAATTGCCCTTCAGGCCTCTCTCAGCACATCTCAGATCTATATGACGTAGCCCTTTCCCACTGCAGAAGTGGGCAGGCTTTGACCGAGCTGCCAGTCTTGGCTCTTTGACTGCTGGGCTGAAAAATTTCACAGAATCTCAGAATGGTTGAGGTTGGAAGGGACCTCTAGAGATCATCTAGTCCAACCCCCTGCTCAAGCAGGGACACCTAGCGCATATGACACAGGATTGCGTCCAGGTGGGTTTGGAAGATCTCCAGAGAAGAAGACCCCACAATCTCTCTGGGCAGCCTGTTCCAGATACAGAAATTCAATTTTACTGACACAGGTGGAAACCCTGGAGTCTCTTCTGGCACGTGATGTTGATGGAGAAGCAAACCATGGCTCTGTTTAGGTATATGGCAAAACTGATGCCCAAGCCTTGCCTGCTGAAAACCCATAATCAGAGAAGCATGAGAGACTCAGGCCAAACTAGCAGTGCTTTGACACAGCTCTGTGTGTGTGTCTCTGTGTGTGTGTGTGTGTGTGTGTACACACATACATGCAGTCTCTTTTCGTGGGAAGAGTGAAACCTGTCACAGAAAGCTCTCCTGCAAGTCGGACAGGACAACTAGTCCCTTCTTTTCATGAACACACCCTTACATCCTTTGTTATTACTCAGTGGAAATTATTTTTTCCTCACATACAGCTAGCCTCAAGCACAGAAAATTAAGAATCCTTAGAGGAGAACTACTACCATAAATATTTGCCGCTGAAGATGCTTAGAACAACCAACAGATAAAAGCTTACTCCTGCTCCCCCTGAAATCAGTTTGTGCATCACTACTACCTTTTGTAAAACCCTAACAGATCTGTACTTTTCTTTCTACCAGTTCAAAGGAAGGAAGGGAAGAGCCGTGTGTGGAGGGAATCCTGAGAGTCCTTTCCAAGGGACATAAACCATCCATGAAAGTAATACCATGACTCTTTGAAAGAATTGGAAAGGAACAATTTCCCAAAGCAAGTATCCAAATTCAGTAATGGAAATAACAAAGCACATCCTGTGCTCAGTACTTCTAGATAATACAATGCAATTTCTCTCCTGAACAGAAGGACTTTCAACAAATTCATTGCCTCATCTTTTGGAGAAGCACAGAGATGCTTGCGTAAGAAACTACCTTGATTAAAGCAAACTACTATCCTGTGTTCCCAGATGTAATATTCCAGGGTCTCCACTTGCAACAGGGAGAAAGGAAGGGTTTAATATCCACTCAAGCAAACAGCAAAGCAACAACAAACTACACAGTCACCTTCTCCAGTGCCTCAACCGCTCGCCGTTATAAGCATATACCTAAATAATATTTTGGGTATATACCTAACCAGCATTTTAGTAGGGTTTGATCATGGAGGATGGAAGGAAATGACCGAAGGGAAGTGGAGCAATTCTTCATTATCAGCATAGGCTTTGCTCAGGTTCTCAGTCAAGTCTTGTCATACTTTCCTCGAACAACCCCAGATACATGAGCCAAAAGCAAATTACAGTGAGTCTAGCCAAGTCATCAGTCTGGACAGCATGGGGATCAGGACCCTAGAATATGCCACAGCAAGCACCTGCTACACAGCTAAATACAGTCACAGAGTCTAACTTGCTCCATAGCGCTTAGAAGAATAAATATCACAAACATCTAGTAGCACTGCGGTTCCAAACCAGGTACTTCTAGTGCACTATGGCTGCAGAATTGGGTCCATCTGTGTTAAATCTGACCACAACGTTTTTTAGAATTCCACTTGCATTAAGTAATGTTGTCAAGGTTTGAATGCATGCTCAGGACAAATTTCAGTAAAGCCAACTAAGAAAGCAAATGGTCTTCTTTAATTAATGTTTTTCACAGGCAAAATCCGCTCCCAAAGAGAATAAGTACTTCAGTGATGACTGCAGGACCTACCTTGCCCACACCAGGGGTGTCCTTCACTTTGCTGACTGCCCTCAGCAAACACGGTGGTGCAGGGGGCGGTGAGGTCTGGAGGATACTGCTGAAGCTAGTGGAGAAGGGAGCAGAGTCGGGGACAGATGAGGCAGAAGGCCTATGCTTCTTCTTTTTGGAAGACAGATTCAATTTCTGAGCAGCTCTGCGGGAAAAAGGAAATGAGTGAGCAAAAAAAAAAAAAATCAATGTTAAAAACAGTTAAGAATAAAAAAAATGTATTAAGCAGGTTCCCATTTATAAAAGATCTCATTTTTGCCCTCTCTGACACAAACAGTTTATAATTCTAGCTCTTTACTCTTTATTACTGGTTTAACTCCACTGACTTCACAGAGTTTCTCCAAATTTAACCAGTCTGCATTAAGTAGGGTCAGAACCAGGCCTCTGCTACTATCTCCTTTATTGAAACAATTCAGGTTGCAAAGAAAGCATCAAACTCTGCAATTAAATTAATGAGCTATACAGCAATTTATGCTTTAAAATTAAGTTCAGTCACTGAATAGTTCACGAAGAATTGTTTGTCATGCATACACCTTTGATTAGAAAATGAATACTTCTGCAGTGTTTGAAAGTAAGCAGCTACTGTTATGGTAATTAGTATTAAACGCTCAGGTGAATCTGCTGAGCTATGAGCAACCCTGCTCTATTTTAGAATTTTATCACCTTTTAAAATATAAACTAGTCTAAAAACTGAACAAATGGTGCTCAATGAAAAGTTTGCTGTGTGCAGTGAGATGGAGACAATCACGCCAACTACGGCTGCATTAAGTACTATGCACTGAAAACAAATTAAGACTTAGTTTTATTAGTACAATACACTTGGATAAGAATGCTAAAGGACACCAGACTAAAAAAAATGAAGCTTTTCTGGAACAGAATTGTTCAGTACTTTTGTTTTGCCTTTTTTTTTTTTTTTTTTTTGAGAGAGAGAGAGAGAGAAAGAGAGAATTCAACATTTAGCCTTTGTTATTGCTCTTTTGTTCCAACACATTTGTGCATCCTGGATTGCCCAGTATTAAGGCTGATATTAATTACACTGTCCAAGAGTGGGAAGCCCTTTGTAAAGCAGGCACTTTAAACAGAGCTGGATCAATGAAGTAAAGCAGGATCTCAAAGGAGAGATGAATGTAACAGTTCAGGAGGTTGCTTTCATGTTTGCTTTGGCAGATAAACTGCAACTTAAGATCCGTATAAAAGCAGTCTATGTTGACAGTAGCTCACCTAACCTTGCTGAAGCGTGCCAGGCAAGCCCAATAATTCTAAGTCCTCCTAAGATTTATGGAAATATATCTCCACTGCACTGTTATCAATATGTATTATCTAACTCTGAACTTCAGAAAGTGATTGAATTATTTTAACTGAAGAAGTTAGGGGAGAAAAAAGACTGAATAAACAAGCTTTTCTAAACATACATTCATTTCAATATGCATATATCTTGTGTTTACATCAGATGTCTCAGGCACATGAAGAAGGTACCATTAGGCATGAAGTTGCCATATGTCAGCTGACTGTGGGTGCCTTATGTGTATTGGCAATGTGTATTCCTTTAGCCTGTGGCAACTGCAAAACAGTTCCAGACAAATTAGTTTTTAATAAACAAGAAACATTAGGAGATTTTAATTGATCTCACACAGAATTACAAGTTTCTGTATCACCTTGTTGTTCTTGTCCTCCCCTCTCCCTCTGGCCTACAGATCTAGCCCTCTGTTTTAAGAAGTCCTGCTTGTTTTCTTTTGAAGACATGATCAAAACGTGTTGGCCAAAATCATAGCAAAAGAAGTACCATTTTCTCCTTTTCCTAGAAACATTTCAATGATTTGAAAGGTTTAATGATTTCAACCTTCACGTTGTGCATCACTAATGCCTTGGTAAAGTTATCTTCTCTGAATCAAGGTTTTTAGTATGCTCTAGCGGCACTATAGTGTTATTTTAAGCAAAATCTTGCACTACACATAACGATTTAAAACACAAACATTGGCCAAACACACTCAGAAATTTTCTACTGTGTTTACACAGTCGAGTTCCGAGTACTTAACATACTGCCTCGTTAACTCACTTTTGGTGAAAATACATCTACAAAACAGTTTAAGTTGACTAAGCCATTATGTCTCTTGTCTCTTCTTTTGCCTGTAGCTTTCCCAACCTCATGCTGTTCTTGTTTCTAAGCTGATAGTGTAATACAAACCACTTCTTGAACAACCAAGTCCATATCTGACATGTTTCCTTAAAGAAAAAATACATTGTTGGAAGATATTCGGCCTTTTCAAATCATTGGAACTATATTCTAGTTTGACAGTTATAACCTTTGAGATAACATTCAAATAGACGAACCTGAATTTCATTTTATGTGTTGGGCCAACAGCTGGTAGAATGGTAGGGGGAAAAGAAAGAAAATAAAAGAACTAAATCTCACAGCTTCATGGGGTTCTTGCTTTTTCCCTCAGGACAGAAAATCAATGGGTGGAGGGCTAGAAAACCATTTGCAAACCTGATCAGGCTTTACTGAATTTCAAGGGGGATCAAAAAGGCAGTAGCCTCAGATAGTTTCCAGAGCATTTGAATGAGAAGGATATTTTAACCATCTGCAGGCTGCAAGATGACACAGACCTGCACAGTGCGGCTTTCTGTCAGCACATCTGCATGAGTCCGCAATCATTTAGCCTGGGTAGCGAGCACTGCTCTGAATGCCATTGGTCATGCAAGTCAAACTCATTTAGCCACACAATCTTAGCACAGGAAGTCAGAAAAATCTCACGTTTGACCTTTCCAGGCCGTGTAGGGGGCTGTATTCGGGGCTCTGCCATGCAGATCCCTGGACAGCCCAACCACCCAGACAGGGCCTCAGGAGGCCTGAGCATCACTCCAGTTTGCGTCTCAGCCAGCATCTGTGGGACTCTGCACTTTGTCCAGGAGAAGGTAATTAGTTTTTATTTAATATCTACTGCGATAGGACTCTGATTTCCACTTGAGACTATGCATACTACTGCAGAAACTGCAAAAGTGAAGATGGCAGCATGGCTTTATGCAGTGGCAAGAAGCCCACCGCTCTTAGCACTGCACTGCGTCCCTCTCGAGCCAAGTGAAGGCAGTTCCAGTGGGCTCCCACGCGAGGCAAACCTCGTCAGTGCTGCATGGAGAAGAGCTGCGGCAGGGACCGTCCCCACAGGAGCACATCAGACACTCGGGCCAACCTCAATTCCGTGCTAGGTAATGTGTTCTGTGCTGGGCCTCTGCATGGACACACTCCTTCACAACTCACGTGCCTCTAATGTGATTGAAGTGAATTCATGTCCAGATTTAGTGCAGTTTAGCCAGTACAGTTTGGAGTCCCACCTTTAGTTAATTTGGATTATTTTTCTTGAGAGTCCCTATGCAAACAAGCTGCTAGAGATGTTGTGAAAGTTTAAAAGATTTGTGGCAGAGAAAATAATTGCAAGATCAAGGTTTGAGATTGCAGATGGGGTGTTAGAAAGCTGATTAAAGTTCAATCCAAATAAAACAGATCGATAAATGGCAGGAAAGGGGAAACGCTTTGAATACCCAGATGATCTGTAGCTAAGCCTGAGTTCTGTAGTTGAAGGGACACACTTCAGGGTTTTCCCTTTTACAACACGAGAAGTGTAAGATGTAATGCTGGGCAGTCAGCATACTTTGCACCTCCCACCTATTCACAAATGGTTACAGGCCTCACTCTCTAAGAACTCTGTGGACAGGCTGAAAATTTCAGAAAAAAAAATCACCACAGGGGTAACTTTGCTCCAGTGAAAGCCAATTCATGATTGATAGGAACTTTCAGAGAGCCTAAGGGCATCTGTAGAAGTTACTGGAAAGCCAGCCAGCTTAGAGGTAACCCTGAGACGCTAGTAGGCAAATGACACTGTTTGGAAACTTATGCAGAGAGATGAATGAACAGAAAGGAACTAGATAATCCATTTTTAGCACAGAACAAATTGAGTGCTAGGGTGACTCTGTGATCTCTACTAAGAAAATTATTCATATTGGTTATAAGCAATCCATGAACAAACCATGAAGCTGGTGAAACTCTTTAGGCAAAATAAAAAGCATTATGGGAAACTGTAGAAATACCTCAGGTAACTGGGCAAGCAGTTAAAGCACAATAACACATGAAAACACAGCAGAAGAAAGAGCTTGACCATTCATGGCTTTAGCTGCTCACAGGGAGCAACTTCAGAAACACTGAAGACAACTCGATTAAAAAAAAAGAAAGAAAGAAAGAAAGAAAGAAAGAAAGAAAGAAAACAGCAGTCCTACTTGCTGCTCAGCAACAGTCAGGGAAAACAAAACAAAAACAACAAACAGTTACACTGCTTAACGAAAACAGCACTAATACTTCCTTGCAGTACATAAAGGCAATGTACCTCTGGCTTGAACATAGCGCACTGGGACCTCATTTGGCATCAATCTCTAAGATCATGAACTTCAAGCAGCCCAGCTACACCAGTGTTTCGTGTATATACCTCCTCTTGTTCCAGTAAGAAAGTAGTGACTGCTAATAAAACTCAAGGGCCACCTGCTTAGGCTGCTGAAAGTATGTATTTTTAACACCCACTAGAGAAGCTGTAATCTTCAAAGTATTCTTGTTAATTGATGCAATGTCAAACAAAAGGATACTGGAAGCCTGCCATTAGCTTTGATTATTTCCAACTGAAATATTTGCAAATATGGATTCAGTGGTTTGGGATAAATGTGCTTGTTTAAAATGAGTCGCCACACCACACAGGTCCTCATGTAGCTGTAGTTCAGACAAAGCCAACAGCTCACAGCAAAATCATAAACATGCAGGCTTCACATCTCCCAGTTTTTGAGTGCTCTGAAAAAGATGAACTTTTCCTTCTACCATTATTATTTGTGTTAATGTCATTTCTAATTGTTACAGTTGCGAACAAGCACTCTGTGTCAGGTGCACATGGAGGAGTGTTTCTTTAAGTCATATATCCTGATGGTAATTTGAGTTGCTCTGCAGGCTGACAGCTTTTCCAAGCGGCTAGCATTAAGGGAGTACAAAGCCCAGGACAAAATACTAACCTTTCACGCAGACAAAATACAAAATATTGCTTCTTTCCCTCCCACTAAGAAAAGTACAGTTTTGACTTTCAGGCACACTGGGTCACTGAACACTTGCTTTTTCTCCAGGGTTTTCTCCACTGATACATACTGCCTACACAAACTGGAACAGGGCACTAATGAAGGTATTTACAGCACCTAATTTTAGGGATCTGAACTAGAAGCTTTAAATGCTTATCTGATGGTTCTCCCAGTCATCTCTGCTGGTCATGTAGGAGCACTAAGGTGACACTGCAGCTGAGCTGACCTAGAAGGTATTGCCACCAAAAGGGGAGGTCTCATACCTGCCCTTGCCCTGTCTACGTATTTGCCTCCCTTCCTCACATAGCTTTTTGGCTTGGGTCCTACTGCTTTAACCTCCTGATGTGGCCAGTGCAACAGGGTGCTCTAGCTCATGCTTGCTTGGTGTGATGATGACCCAAGTTGATATGTCTGAACAAAGTCAAGCACTTCCCATACTTCAAAACCTGAAGCAGATGGTACCAAGCATGGTTTTAGGCCAGATTTCATCATTCTGTTTGGAGAGAAATGACCTGGAGGTGGGAGCTACAGCCTCCTTCATGGCCTGCTAAGCTGCCTCTCCGCCACCTGCAGCGAATGGGGGCTACCAGGCAGTAGGCTGGTAGGCGGCAGGCTGCCCGCCAGGCTACAAGGGAGGGCTCTAGGGCTTATTCCCACACCTCTACCCGGAACAGCTTTTCCTCATGTGGACTGAGAGGGAGAAGATGGAGCTACAACTCTGTGCATAGGCTGGCCTCATCCATCCCTTCCTGGACCACCTTCCCATCCTTTCCCAGCCCACCTTCCCTGCCTTGCAGCAGAACTGGGGAGCTACAGAAGAGAATCAAGGCTTTGAATCTCCGCGTTACCAAAGCTAGGTCTCTGGTACTGTTGCCTAGTGAGACACGTAAGGAATGAAGTAAGAATCCTCAGAGGGCCATTTCCTGGATTTGTAGTTCCAGTAAGATTCGTAGTATTTGTGTTTAATTATTTTACAATGCCTCTAAAATCTGGAGATAATTTGCACTTTCTGCTTATGCCATAGAAGGTATAATAAACATCTCTCTAATGCCCAGTAAACACTTGCCCCTTATTGTTCTCTTTATTTTTATGCATGCATTCAATTTCATAGCAACAATAAAGTTACCCCAGGCTGCAATCTTTTACTTCTTGGGTGGTTAATGCAGATGCTTTGGCCATAGGGCCTCAGTGAATGGGCTCTCCCCTGCAGCTACATTATAACTGCCCAGATATTTATTATTTTTACTTATTATTTAATTCTAACATACAGCAAAAATACAGCCTCAGTCTATTCAGGATATGTCTTATAAAACCTGAGGCTTGCTGGACACAGGCAATCTTAGGGGAATTAACCTGTTTTTACATCAAGTTCAAATGTAGGCAAATCCACTGACAGCAGAGATGATCCTGAGTTGCGCTAAGATGAAAAGGATCAATAAGATGCTTCCCAAGAGGCTTTTGCATAAGGATCCGACAAGATACCAAACAAACCACTTCATATTTCATGACTGTTTGATCTGTAAGTTTCTTTACTTCTTTACCCCAGGTCTTAACCATACTCCAGTGAGATCTTTTCACCCAATATAAAGCTTCCCCCAAAAGCTCTGATTCAGTGACAAGATTTCCTTCCACCTTTGGCAACAAGATCATTAACGAGCTTTCATGCATGGAGGGGAGTCACCTTCCTCTTCTCCCGCTCCAAAGTGAGAAATCAAAATGCCACATTTAAAATTTCTACAGGAAACTTTAGCTTTGTTCATTAAAAGTACTCATCGAGAAAACTACACCTTGACTGAATAGTTTGATAAATTTAACTGGGGAAAAAAAATATTTCTTCTGTTTCCTGCCATTGCTTTTTTTCCTCTTCTTAATATTATTCCTAATTTCAGGCATTGCTGATCCAGCTCACCACACAAACTATAGAAATGACCACAGTAACCTTTCCAGATGTGTTACTCACTGCAGATACACAGAAGCAACCTGCACTTCTACAGCAGAGGTTGACTTGGGGGATGAATGAAGATGGCAGAAGGATCCAACTCTACAATGATGTTCAGCACCCAAATACAGAAAACTCTTCTGATCACTAATCACTCTTTTTTCTTTTAGGGATGGGGTAGACACATCATTTATAATTAATCTAACTGATTTCCTCTCCAAAAAAAAAAAAAAAAAAAAAAGTAGTCATAGCCTGCAGTGCTCAGCATTATTTTGGTTTTGGAAAGCTCTGAAGATGAGTTGGGTAAGTGTTCTTGCATGCTCAATGTATGAAACAAGCTGAACCATTACGCTGGATAAAATAAAATCAGATGTTTAGTGCGAGTTTAATACGGGAAGAAAACCCGCTCTATTTACTATAACTGAAATGAATTCAACTGCAAGCACATACCAGTTATGTTCATGGTTACTTGGCAATGCATCTTCAAGTCACATGGGAATGTTTCTGAGCCAGGGGCCTGACTACCACAGATCAGTCTCTTCAATTTCTGCTGCCCTGAGCTGAGGGCAAGGGAGTAGCATTTTTCAAGGAAAAGTCAAAAACAAGCTCCATCCTGCTCAGACTCCAGAGGCTACGAAGTATTGCCTTTCTTTACTTAAGATTTATCACAAGACACTAACATTGTCATTAGGTAATAAGGAAGGAGACACACACAGCTTTGTATTTGCATTGTTATTATATAAAACAAGAAGCACACACAGAACTGTCACTCAAGTGTCAGATAGAAAATATTTAGGAAGTACCACCACGGATGACTGGCAAACAGTTTTATTTGCATCTTCAATATCTTTCAATCATTTGAACTAACACCAGCATGCATATGGGAGACTAGGCTGACAAAATGGATGCAATGAAATTCAGTGCACTTAAAACAACCTCAGATAGGCAATCACCTGACATAGTGAAAACTTAAAAATACTTTTTTTCTAATAGCTCCTGAAAGTCTTGCCTTAATCTTATCTAAATCACCACTATGAGATAGTGATAATTACTTTTTCCAGAGTAATTCAGTTCTTTAAGCACTGCAGACTATCATCATCACTGTGCATATGTTGTGGTCCAGAATTGTGGTTGACCTTTTAAATAGACTGCGCACATGCTAAAGTGTAGGCCACAGAAATTCACAGATTCCTTCCACAGACAAACAGCAATTCAAGCTACATTTCCTGAGCAGAACCACACCAACCCCTTAGTGCGGCCTTGGGGGACCCAGGAGGTGGAGACACAGGAGGAGGAGGGCGATTAGTAGGTGGAGCCAGGCGCTTCCCAGCACTGCACAGCCCCGTGGGGCAAGGAGGAGGCAGGAGACACAGGCCAGAAGTTGGAATGAGAGTGACCCGGATGAGGCAGAAGGAACCGAAGGGCAGGCCAGGCCAGCCCAAATAGGCTGCCCAGGGGCCAACTTGGAGGTTTTCAAGACCCAACCCAGAGCTGAGCCTGTTTCAAGCAGCAGGACAAAGAGGTCCTTCCCAGCCTGCGTGGCCCCAGGATGCCATGAAATAAATGCTGCTGTAGTTCTGAGAACAACAGCAATATTCTTTTTCTTAAAGATACCTTTTCTCTGAAATGTATAAACAAAATAGCTTAGGATCAGTTTGAGCATTTCTATCGGTTCAAAATGAAGTATCTCATTTTTAGAACATTAACTTGCAAGCAACTAAAGTGAAGTAAACTTCAAACAATTTCAAATAGAATAAATGAAAACTACTACTTTTTGCAAGTGTTTAACCAAAACACTTTTAAAGAATTCGTTGTTCTTGTTTCCTTCCCAGTGGGAAATTAACTAAATCAGCTAAAGGTGATGCAGTGCTGTAATTGACCAAAATCTCCATTCCTTAACAGAGAAAAAAACAATCGGGCTAAGATTTCACACAAGCAACTATAGAACTTTGTTACAAGATCATTCTGTGTCTACTGACAGTTGAGGAAGCAATTTTACGAGGCACTACATGTCCTTACCTCTAACTGACTGCAGGGGAAATTTTACATGCCCAGCCTTTTGCAAGAATGCTCAGCATCCTGCCAGCTCAGACCCCACTTCCTCTGGGAGCTGGCCTTAACTTTTAGCCCACTTTAATCATGCCGCAGATTGAACTGTAGAGAAAAATTATAAAGCTGTAGAGCACTATTACTATTGGCATTTATTGCTATTACATAAACAAACCTTTTGTTCTTTTTCTATTCTACTTCCATGCACAAAAAATGAAAAACAACATGAAATTAAATACATCACACAAAATGATAAGCCATTGCTGGAAAGAAGTGAACCATAGAGGGGTGTGACATGGACACCAACAGGCAGAATTTTTAGGAGAGGTAAAGCCTTTAATCTGCAGCTTTTTGCTTATTTCCTGTACAAATTTCAGTGAAAACTAACTTTCAAATTGTAGGGCACTTCTCAGAGTTGTGCATTGATAAATTATAAAAGGCATTTGACAAATATTTTTGCTTCATAAGTTATTTTTAAAATATCTCTTAAAAATGAAATGTTAGCTATAATGGTTCAAAATTTTTGGTTAAAAGAGTTCATTTAAATGTATCCTGTCATATGTAAGAGAGACCCAAAAATAGTTTTGCTGCTTGATATCACTTGAAACTTGTGTCTACTCATTAATTACTAATATCCATGTTCACACTTCTGGTCCACTTAAATAAAGTATGTTCCATATTGATAAAAAAGCTGGAACTGATGGGAAGGTGGGGGGAATCAGAGGAATTAGAAAGGGCTGCTCTTGCAGATCTTTAAAGTCACTGCACTGTCTGGACTCACTGGGTCCCTTATAGGCATGACAAATCCAAGCAGCAAGAGTAGCCAAAAATATCTTTTCCCTGTTAAGTTGAATAGAAAACTAATCATATTGCCTCCTTTTAGACACAGACTTTGCTACAGCTATACATTTTTGTCATCTGCAGGCTGGAATATTGCGGTTTGCTCTGAGATGAGCTAGGCATGAACATTTCAGCTGGTGCAGCCAGAATAAAAGCTCATTTCAAAACCAGGGAGATTCAGTCATAATTCTGGTATGTCCTCTTGCCGTTCTATTGCCCTTCTCTGCCATTCTCATTTCAAGGGCTAGGAGCATGATAAATGCTCTCTTCCTTGTCTTTCACAAAATAAATCATGCTCACTAAATACTGAAGCTCTCCTAGAGATACCTGTACCTGAACATTTTCCTCCTGCAAACCCGGGTCTCTCTGCCACCAGGTCTCGTGCTTCTTCCCAGACTCATAGGTTCCACAAGTTGCTAAGTGCTGACCCATAGCATCTACTGTTTGGTGCAATCCTATCAAAAAGCACATCTCCCATGTTGCTGCATCTTGGTACAAAACACATGCTTCTAAAACTCTTGCACCTCACCCTAAAAACGCCAAGAGAACACTTGGAAAGCCAAAAACAAGATTACTCTGGCAAGAGACCTTACTTATCAACGGCACTCACTAATAGCAGAGATCAGGACACTGCATTGCCTTCTTTCTGAAGGCTGATCTTTGATGAGAAGGTCTGCAAAACAGGGTCACCTGCCTCCTTCACGATAGATATCCCAGAGACACAAAATCAGAATGTCGAGTTAGGCAACTGATAGCGTTTTCTGTAATTCTGAATTTCTTTTAATTCTTTCTTTGGGCACCTGTCTCAGAAAGAGACCTACTACTAATACCAAAAAGAATAGTTGCCAAAGTATGCCTATACACTTCTGTAATACATTTTATACTGATCTTCCACTTGCTGTATAGGAAGAGCTTTCAAGCATCCTAAGTAGGATGCAGGACAGCCAGCAGCCAGACCCTATTGTCTCCCTTCCCTGTATGACTGTAACAAACAATTGCAATCTGCCCTCTGCCATATAGCAGCTCAAGTACGAGAAAAAAATAGCATTTCTTACCACAGATTACTTTTAAACCAGACAGAGGAGAGGCAAGAAGGAGAAAGAAGACAGATAGTACCTGGGACAATCAGCCCTGTGATACACTTATTTTACAACTGTGAATCTCTATCACTTTGAATTGAATTATATCACCAGCAACTTGGAATTCAGCGGAGGTAAATCATGCCCTCTGCAATTAAGAGAAGCACAGTAATTCATTCTGTAAACGCTAGCCTCTGAAATAAAAGATAAAAACATATAGGCTATAAAAGCAAGGCAGAGACAGGGAGAGACATATCACCTATAAAGGTGTAGATAAGGAAATAGCATCTCTGCAATGTCACAGACAGAAACCTGTTAGCTAAATTTTTGCAAATTACTGTTCTGCCCTTGCTCCTTCTGCTAATAAGCACAGAGTTGGACATTGGCTAGGCCTCTTATTAAAGGCCTAAGATCAGATACTATAGCTTAACTCCACAGTGTTGTCAAGTGTCATTCAATATAATGCGACAGAATTCAAAATTGGGTGTGTCTGTGCAATACTGCAGCACAATCAAAGTTTGGTCAGACCAGGAACAGTTTGAACTGCCTTGGATCAGAGAAACATGGGCAAAAGTCACCTTACTGTTTGCTATGCTTCTATAGTGCACACTGGCTTATAATTTTGTTGCATGCAATCTGTTTCAGCTTTGAACAAGGTAACTGTATTTGCTGGTCCAAGACAGAAAGACAGCATGCGGATGATGTGGTAGCCTGCTCTTGAGAAACCCACCACTAAAGATGTTATGATTCAAATAATGTTTTTATAAGATTATCTCAAAAAGTCACTCTAATTGTGCAAAATCTGTGCTCCTGTTGACCTTTAGAAGTGAAACAGCCTTTTTCTTCCTATTTACAAAGAGTAGAAGGATGCTCTTCTTCCAGAATTGCTCATCCTCTAAGCACTGGTTGCCTCAAATTCCATGGATACAACTTCCCAGTCAGTTTTCTTTCCTTGTATTAGGAATGTAGATTCATCTTTTTGGAACATTCTTCAGAATAGGGGCTTCATGGTGGATATATATCATGCCTGATATATACTTATATACAACACAAGGAATCAGTGTGGCCCTGTGGAGAGATCCCAAAGCCCATCAGCTGGAATTAGGATTGTTTGTTATGCATATAACATGGTATTTTTCATTTCATATGAGCAAATCATACTTTTTGGATAAAAAAATATATATGACATGTCTTTTCCCTCTTTTTGAGAATAGCGATTGCATATCTTTACAGTCTGCATCCTGCGTGCCTGGGTTGTTGGGTATCCAGAAAAGCAAATCTTGCAGGTAGCGAAGCTGTGAGTACACTTTGCTTTCCAGATCAGAAGGTAACAGAGGGAAAGGAATTTGATCTTTTTGTCACACGGCAGCAATCTGAAGTCCCAGTACCTCCTCATCCTGTCATCTGCTGCAAGAGAAGCTTTGAATACCTGATCATCCCTGGGACACCTGATGTATTAATATTTTTAAACCACCATAAACCCCTTTACACAATGCTTAGTCAGAAAATGAAACTGGAATTCAGTTCCCATGTCAGAGATTCCACACACACTTCAAATACATTTATCTGATTTAAACTAGAGGCCTGAAACCTTATTGAGTGGGCAGTGTAGCTAGAGTGAAGGACTCCTGCTGTGATCCGGCACCTCTGGGGCTGCCTCCTCACTCTCCAATTCATCTACAGTAAAACAGTCTCTAGCTGAAGCTTCTGATCAAAATGAAAACTTCATTTCCCCTGTAAAGTATTGATCCACTTGAGACTTATCTAACCTGCCTAACTTTATCACCTAAGGCCTTCTGGGCCCAAGACAAAACCATGCAGTTCTGCCTAAAGAGCTCCCGACAGACTCTCCATCATCCTCCTGCCTTGATTTTTCGGCGTTCAAACACCTAGCAAATTCAGAGGGCACTCAGCCCACATTGCACATACCACATCATAGCATTTTCCCTTCTCATAACCAAAAAAAAAAAAAAAAGAAAAAAGCCACCTTTGGCATCCTCTCATGCAACCACCTTTAAAATCAATCATTTGGCTTTCAGAGGACACAACAGATAGATCCACAGGGAAGACTGAGACTAGCAGGGCAGCAGGGGGACTTCTATGAACAGCTTTGCACACAGCCGTAGAGCCTCCCAGGCTCGAGGGACCACACTTATTTTTAGCAAATCTTCCTTCCCTTTTGTCCGCTTACGACATCATCATGAACAGTGGGCATTATATAACCCACTCAGATAGCCCTTCCAGAAGGATTGCTGTAACTCAGCAAGCTACAAGAATGGGGAGTTCAGCTTACAGTAGCTGATAACACAACCATTTTGCCCCCCAAGAAATATTTAGTCAGATTTCTAAATATGAATTTCACTGTTCTTCGTGTTATAGTGCTTAGGTGTAAAATGAGGCACTATAGCAAAAGCACAGTAAAGTTGATACAGACAGGCAACCTGAAGTTATGCTTATAACATATAAATATGTATCCTTTGTCCCTTTTAAGAGTTATACCCCTGTAATTTCTGCAGTATGATTAAGGTAAATAACCTTTTTAGTATAAAGTTATCTATCCTGGCACAGTTTCTTCTCAAATAGCAAGGGAAACAGGTATATTAATATGATGTACCACTCACTGCTAAAATTGCAATTACACATGAGCAGCTGTATTGATGCAATTGCTTTAGTAGGAAGAGATGATGCCCTCAACAAAAATGGCTGTATTTTACATACCTGAACACACACCCACACATGCAGCCAGCCAGCCAGCTCTCGCTTTTAATGAAGATATGTGAAGAAAAGGCATGGATTATGTGACACCCAATTAGACAGCATTTTGTACCGGGAAAAGCAGTGTATCAGTAGGATGCTTTTCTGTGGTTGTATTTCACACCTCTAACTGCATGGAGACACACTCTGATGGCATTAAATGCAAATCAATAATGTTAGGAGCAGTTTCAATGAATCTCAGGAGACAAGATTGTGCTCTGAAGCTCCAAGGCCAGTCTTAGAAACTTGTTTCCGAGCATATGCTAAATTTGCTGGGCAAAGATATGTACTCCCCAGCTCACAACATGTGCTGAATGCCTTTACCTCTCACTCAGACCAGTGGGAATGTAAGGGGCTGGACAACCTCCAGGAAGAGAGTTACTGAAGTGATTCCTCTCTGCAGACCTGATCACACACTGGGATGTACCCTGTCTGTTGCTGCTGAAGCAGGTCGAAGCACAAAACAGGCATCATCTTGGAGATCACAGAAAGTCCTTCTGTTAGAAGAGAGATGGTGTCTCCTCGAGATGGACAAGACAGAGCTGCTGGGGGGCTCCTGGGAAACCTGGATGGGTGGAAACTGGGGCTACCACTGGGGTGCGTCAGGAGGGCAAGACAGGGCTGCGCTTTCAGAACTTGCTAATCCTCATGCAGATTTTTTCCAGCATGGCTGAATGGCATCAGCACTTGAACAGCTGGCTGGGGCTAAAGACGGCTTTGCAGCACGCAGAGGTTGCCTGTGTTTGCCACAGATAAAATTCTGCCAGGGAAACTTTGGAACAACACACTTTGGAATTTAAGGAGCAGACTGCGCCATCTCCCTCGCTCTCCATGACACCACAAGAATAGGAGAAATTGCACAAACAAAGCCTATTTTCATGTTCTTTTTCATAGAGCATAAATAAGATTACTGCATAAGCAGAAGGGCAGTCACACTGGCTTACATGATGACAGCACTGTGATACTCGGAAGCTGGATGGGAAAGAAAAAGCAACAATAAAAAAAATCTCTCAGCAGTCTATTTTAAGGAGTCATCTTATATAACAGGAAGCAAGCACAGTTATTCTGGATGCTTGAACACCGTCTGTCACATTGCCGTGAGCAAAGGAAGTATAAATAAGTATGTGTGACCATTTGAAGATTATTCGTTTTAATTAGTCCATAATAATATTGGTTACATAAACCCTTGCGGGTTGAATTACAGGAAGAAGGTGGCAAAGAGACTAAGCCTACATAATGTCTAAATCGGTCCAAAGCCAAAGGGGAAAATATTTGGGCCTTTCCTCCCAGCCAGCAGGCTCGGCAGTGAGGAGGGCCGTGTGCGGGGTCGCAAGCACCAGCCCCTAACAGTGGTCCGAATCCCTTGGGGCAGGAAGATTTGCTCTTGGGGAGGCAGGACATGCGTGACTGGGCCTCGGAATAGGAGCACTTTTCTGCCCAAAAGCTAACACAGAAACGTCAGCCACCTACACACAGCTCAGCGGACTCCAGGGTGTCCCCTGAGGCTGGGGTGGGCCTTAGCCCTTAGCCACTGCCCAAGCTTAGCTGAAAAAAATGATTTAACTCAAAACAGAATTTTACTGTTTTCTGTTCTGCTGCCAAATAATTCTGGGAGCATTAACCAGGTCTTTGCGCTTTACCCCAGTAAGGGCTACCTGCTTCTTCCAAGGCAGCTCAGATACAGAGGCAGCAAGGTCGGTTGTATCCAGAAATGTATCATCACAGAGAGATTTGAAAATTTCAGGGGAAAAAATATATATTTATATAGAACCGCGCATAATACATCAGTGGCAAATTTTCAGCAAAGTTAACCTGCTATTCCTTCATACACTGCTGTATGATTTCATACCAGCTGGTTCATGGAGAACTCAAAAATTTGTCCCACTCTGTCCTGAATTGATGTGACATTCAGTTCTTAGATATAACTAAGAAGCCTCCTAATCAACAAATAAGTTTTAGAACAAGTGAGAAAAATGATAATTATGTTAGCTAATTAAAATAAAAATAAATATAATTTAAAAGTGATTATTATGAAATACTTTTGCTTTACTGGCTTTGATCCATTCAGTCCTCATTATGCCAGATTCCAAAAGAGAAAGACCCATTTAGATGTATTTGTCACAGGTATTAATAAGCCCTCCCTTGACAAGAAAACATATACATATCAATAGTAAGAACTTTGCATATATAAATCCCAAACTAATATATAAACTAAGGAGACACACTGTTTTGTTGTATTTTAAAAAAGTGAATATTAGAAGTTTTTTTAAAAGCAAAAAAAGCAATAAAACTCCTCTGCCTCACCATCCAGATAGCTATAATTACGTTTCTTACACTGCTTTCCAACCCATCATTATCAGTACTGTGTTACAGCTAGATAATCAAATGCTCAAGAAAGCTTTCTCCATGTCTGATAACAAAATGTTTGCTCCAGATGTTCCTGGCTGAGTGGCAGCTTTATCACCAAAGTGCAACACTATGGAGGTGAAGACAGCCAGAAAAGCCCACACATCCACAGCGATGGTGCAGACCCCAAAGGAATCGGAGAGCCCCGGCTTCCTAGAGTGCTGTCACCGCCCAGCTGACTTCTTTCCCCCCAGGCAGCTCAACTGAACGCTGCGATATCCTCCTAGCCCCTTCGGTACCTGCTCGAGCAGCACGTTTCTCATTTACAAGAAGTTTTGAGTAGCCCGTTGCAAGGTTGTCACTCCAGTTTTTCAGCAATGGCAACAACAATCTAAAATGTCAGGAAGAAAACTGGGTCCAGAAATGTTTTATGCCTTCAGTGAATCCAAGGGTGGTTAAACAATGATGATGCCACCTATTCTGATCTCTTTTGGTAAGACTAAGATTTTTCTCATTGTGTATTTCTGTTATTTTTCCAGCCAAGCTTTGAATACACTGAAATTCAGGTTCCCACAGTTCTTTGGCATGGTTATGCCATGGGGTAAGAGCATAGCTCTCTTTCAGGGACTTCTTCACAATATTCAGATTAAGTTTTTCTTTGTTTTCTCCACTTACTGATTGCTCCAACCCATCCTTTATGTTAAATAATATTTTTTATCTCTTTCTTTGAGGGAGTAACAGCCCTCAAATATTTGGGGGCTGTTCTATCCCTCAGGCCACATTAGTCACCACTTAAGCAAACAATAGATATTTAGCCCCCTTTTTTTTTAGCACTCATTAATTATTCTTAATCCCCTCTTCTGAACTCCCTCAGTGCTCAGTATCACTCAGAATAACAGAGCTAATATTCCCCATATTCTTGCAGTATAATACTGGAGAGAGAAATTCCTCTTTCTATATTCCCATGTTTCTGCAGTGGCTGTTGCATACGGGATCCCTCCATCCCTATCCTCCTTCAGCATAACTGCTTCCAGTGCCAAATCCTGCTTGCCTTACCCACACAGAGAGCGCAACTGGAGCCAAGCCCACGAGCAGGATTAAGAGTTGCCTTTCTCCCTCCCTTTGAATCTCTGTTTACCTCTCAGTTTTTGTTTTTAATTCATTGCTCTCTCTTTCAAGGTTTAATGCAATGTCCAATGTTCAAAGCAATAAAGAACCCAATTTTGAAGGGTTTCTACATAATTTCAATAGCATCTAAAGCTACTGAATGTTAAGCATCTAAATACATACAAATCTCTTTAGCACTATTAATAATGTATTGTGCTCAAGGCAACCAAAGCAGATATGTTTGAGACAATTCACAGGCTGATATTTAGGAATCAAATTTCTTTCCAAGTCCTACATTTTCAGAGCTCTACAATTCAGCTTCAAGAACAAGGTAGGCATTTTTCACTACCACCCTACTTTATGTTTAGAAAGGCAACTCCTTATATCACAATGGCCACTATCAGTAAATGTTTACTGAATAAAGAAAGACTTTAAAAAGCAGCAAATCCTAATGCTTTTAAGAATATTAAAAATTACTGATTTTGAGCCCTGTACAATTAGCGAGGCAATCTCTCTGACACAACAGATGACATTCACCGTTGGTATCGGTGTTTTTGGCTCATACCAGTAAAAGCTCTACAACGCCATGCAGACGGCTCTGAAACGCACTATCCTAGGAAGCGGCTACAGAGCAAAGGCTGGGAAGCGCCTGCATCACATTTTGCATGGTCTGTCTTACCTGCCACAAAACCAACCCTGCCCTGCCGGCTGCAGCGCAAGTAAAGAGAAAGAGTCTTGGAGAATGTGTCCCTCTTTGTCCCTTTATCCACCCACTAGGATGCTTTGCCCCCCAAGAGGTCAAGCGGGAGTAGAGAAGGTGCTCTTCTACATTTCGAGTCCAGGAAGGCAAAGGAATGGTTATATGGCCCACTGCTCCCCAGGAACCTCAGCCCATTCACATCTACATGAGGCCAAGGGAGACATCTAGGCAACTTAAGCAGCAAAAGAAGAAAAGACACAAGCCTGGCAAGACACAGGAAGGTGACAGAAATGCTCATCTTCTGCACAACACTAATGCTTAACAGAACACATTAATCAGAAAAACAGTTCCACAACCCAACAGAGTAGCTTTGGCTAAGCTGTATCTTGTGACTAAGCTGTATCTGAGAGATATATCTTGTTCAACACATGATAGGAGCTACTAAAATCTCTGATAAAGATGAGAAGATGAAGTAGTATCTACAAATAACTTCAGTACTTCAGCAGCTCCAAATTCACAGCCAGGTCTACACATCCTAAGGTGCTTCGATGCCAGAGACACAACAAAGCTCAGAGGAGCCATGAATACTCTGTCAGTGAAGGACCTTATTTTCAAATAATATTTTAATCAATGTTAGTTGGTACAAAGAACACTCCAAAAATTCTTTTCTACTGAAATGATATTTCTTTAAAAATCTGACTGTTTTGCTCATGTATACCACAAAGTTCAAATGCTTTTTCATTTGAAAAGTTCAATAGCCGTATATTTGGTGTTCACCTGACACCTCACTTGTCTTGTGATACATTCCATATTTCAACTTTCATGGGCTGTCTCTTTGCTAGTCCCTACTTCTGTAAAAAGTCTCCTAAGCTTTTTTTGAGATTGCACCATCCACATCTACATTTATTTTCTCCATTTTGACTAGAGTTGTTTACATGTACCATGTGGCAGATTTTATCACATGTTGTTGATATAATCCAGCACTCATTTAAAACATTGTTCTATCACAACTGGCTACAGCTGCAGAAGCCCTTCAGACAAAAGTTTGGGGGTTTAGTTTTTTTCTTTTAAATGTGCTTTTCCCAAAACTAGGTTTTTGTTCCAGCCTTTCTGCAGTATTTTAATCAAAACTGTTGCTAATCTCTTTACTGAAAAATCTAGCATCAACTAGAATATTGAATAAAAAAAAAGTTATATCATAAGAAACAAGGAGGTGGAGAATGGTCTGGAAGGTATTTAGGTCCTGAAATATCATAGCTTAACGTGTCCTCCAATGGTGAGCAACTAAAATGGCAGATTTTCTACCTAGATCCAGCGAGTAAATGTCATCCCAACTTCACACCAAGGTCTCACATGCAAAATATTTCCTTTATTTCTACAATAGCCACAGCACATAACCACATCTCAGCCATGAAGACATTGTATACTCCTTGACTGGCCCAGTGGATGCACTGCTCACTATTTACTCAAAATGCTCACGTAAATGCAATAAGTGGTTGCATAGTAGTAGACAGAAGATTTTCTTATCCCTTCCCCCAAAGAATTTCTTGCACCTCCTCAAAAGCTGCAAGCTGCTGGCTATAAACAGGACACTGAACTAGAAAGAGCATAAACTGGATCCAGAAGTTATTTTCGTTTTGCAACAACTGCACTCCTCTCCAGGTGGTGACATGCCAAGACACTTACTGCCATGCAGTAATTGTTAGCACTTGACACAGCTTTGGCTCTGCCCAGTGCAGTGATGTGATCTTTGCTTGGTTAGCAGATACAGTTTTTGCTTCATGAGAGCCTGGCTCTGGTTTGGAGTGCATCTAGTAAGTTAAAACTATGCCACACTAAAAGTGTGGCTACCACCTGGCTACTTAAAAATGCCATTCGAAGTCACAGTTTGCAGAGGGCATATGACTTTTTAATGTATTGCATTTCATGTTCACTAATTAGGACAGATTAAAGCTGACATGTAAGGATCTTGATCTTTTAGTGAAAGGCGTTGTTCTAACATCTTTCCTCAATAACATGACCAGATGTGGGTTGGAAAACTCCAGGGCCAAGAAGGTGTCAGCCAGAAATACCTATGGGAACCTATCAAAGAGCTTTGCGGCAAGAAAGGCATTCCATAGAACAAACAGGATCCATTAATAAGTAGATTAAAAGTTTCTGCTGGCAACCCTCCCCCCCCCGAAAGATAAAAGAGGAGAAAAGAAAGAAATGTGAAACTGTATTCAAAGGAAATCAGGAAAACAAACAGAAGTACAACCTAAGGCAGTGCAACATTATCTGCCTGTCACTTGCAGAACAGTACTACTATTTCATCTTTCTTCTTAATTGGCAGAATATGAGGCAAATAATTATAATAATCTAAATTAATTTACATTTTGAAAAGAGCATAGAAAAAGGAAAAAAGCATTTATATAATAGGTAATGTAGCAGCAGACAGTGGAGGCACTGTTTAGAGGCAATTATTGTAACTACAAATTGTAAAGAATATTATTTAGGAGACTTTTCATTGAAATTGGTATCATGTTGGTTCAGAAATGACTTATAGTTAAAACAGCAGCTACAAAATACTACTAAGCTGGGTTTGGCAACTTCTTGAATGCCAGTCTTTTAGCAAATGCACCTGAACCCCACAAGTCACTATAGCATCTGGCTCTAATGCCAACTACAGCAGCCTAATTTAGAAACAAACAACAGGATCCCTAGCTACTTACATAGTTGATGGCAGGAGATAGGCTCCTCTGCCCTTAAAAATAATTTTTCCAAAAATCTACCTTTCAAGATACGAAAGCGAATTTCTTTCATATTGGCTCCTTCATCATATATTTCACATCTTAAAAAGTAAAATATTTAGTTTTCATGATTAGATGTGTAAATATTTATTTGTCAGTACATCCTTCAGGAACAGGAACACACATAATCACTAATTTTTATGCTATTAAATATTTCTGCTCCTGAGACACTGACAATTGACCAATGAACTTCCAAATGAGGCTTCTAGGACTTCGAAACATCAGAACGAACTGTGTATGTTTCCTTCCTATTGGACACATCTTTCTGGACCCTGACCCAGTGCAGCAGAAGGTTTGATCTGTGGGATTCTAGTGCTGGAATTACGGAAATACTAGAAAACACTGGATAGGGGAGATGTTGTAGCACCTAGGATGCCAGTGTCAGGAGACCTACTACACAGGGACCAGGGAAAAGGCACAAAGGCAAGCGCAGAAGGGCAGCACATGAAGTGACCCATGGTGATACGAATTTTAAGTCATGGTGGAGGCAACTAGAGGTGGCAGATTGGAAAAGACGTTACAAAGAACTGCAAGTATGTCAAAATGCAATTCATACATGAACACCTTGCTGCCCACTGGAACTGCCAGTATCTTCCTGACCAGCACAATTTATCTGCTGAAGTTGTGATATATATTGCATTCACAGCGAATTTGCTGTTAGAAGAGGCTTCCTGGGCAGAGATTTCCTGAAAGAGAAAAAAACAGAGCAGCACCTCTGCAGAAACTCCTTCACACGGAAACTCCTTCACACAGCAATCTCTCATCATAAACTCCCTTTGCAGATGGAAAAACCTTTTGGCAGCAAAAATCCACACACTGATTGAGCAGTTCTGCCAGACGTTTGCAGAAAATTCCATTTGCAATTATCTGCATCATCTAAATCATTCTGTATAGATAACCACAGTGTAAATGTACTCAGAGTTGAAAAAAATGTACTAACGTTATTTTTAAGCACAAGTTTCCTTCAGTTATAACCTCATAATCCATTCATCTCAGTACATGAATAATAGTTTCAGTTTCTGTAGCTGGAACTGAGGTATTTTGTAGAGTGAAATTACGGCACCTAATTTTGAATCTTCTCTGTACCAACACATCCAAGTTTCCTGATCACAGCTGACATACCTGTACGTATGCCATTTCTGACAGATGTTTGTCCTTTCTCCTTTTAAAGACAACCTGTTATGACAGCTCCACAACTTTCTTCAGCAATCCATTCCATTGCTCTGTTATTCTTAGGAGGCTTTTCTAATCTAATCAGAAAAATCCTTGCCTTGTCTAATCAGAAAAATCCTTGCTATAATTTGTCCTATTCATCACAAACACGGATAAAATATTCTCTTTCACTTTTCAGCTGCTTTTTATATATTTCAAGGCTGTCACCAAATCCCTCGTCGATGTTGTCTTTAAATAACCCTGTTTCTTTCAGTCTTTTCTTGAAGATCATGCTTTCTAGATCTGGTCTTTTTGTCATGGCTCTTCTCCCTTCCAGCAGCCAAGACACAAGATCGCTCTCATCATGGCCAAAGTTGCTACATGCTACAAAGTTGCTACTATTTTTTTTTCTGCTGTACTAACCTGCACCCTGCAGCACTGACTGCATACACACAGAAAGAAAACACAAAACGCAGCTTTTGCTGAACTTCAGCCATCACCAGTGATCAGTGTGTTTACCCCATACCTGACTCCTGAAGAATACCCTAAAATTTCTTTGGTAATTTTTTAAAAAACCTTTGTAACAGATATGACAGATGAGGGTGTTACTCGATGCTTTTCGTTCTGGTCCAGCTTTGCTTCCACAACAAAGATAAACAGAATTTCACCAGTGACTTCAGCAAGAGGCAAATCAGGCCATGACTACCTGAGCAATGCCAGACCAAAGGATGCCTCCTGAAAAAGGTGCCTCAGAATAAAACTTTCAGTTTCACGTACCTGTGACTAACCGAAACGTCAGGAATTTTCTGGTGCCAAGGCCATATTGCAGACACGTACAACCCACAATTAAACGCTCTCAGCTCTTCAAACAGGGTGCCTGTACCCAAACAGTGACTGTGGTCCGGGCTAACCTGTGATTTGCATTCAAAGGAATCAATCACAGCGCAGGGGAGAGGAGGTTTGAAGAGCTGCATCAGTCCCTGCTCTCCATGTAACACTGGGCAAGCCCCCAATGCCTTCATTTTCCCTTGCTGATTTTTTTCCCCGTTTTTCTTCTCGTTCTCACTTCTGAAGTGAGAACCTCAGAAGCTCTCACCTCAGAGGTAACATATCTTACCTCTTTGAGGCCAAATGTTTTCACTCCGGAAATACTACCTAGGCTGCCCAGCGCTTTAAGATAGTAATTCTTAGAAGTAGAGCACAGGATTAAAAAGATCTCTGCCCCTCTTCCTGGATAACGTGCCTATAAAGAAGGAAAGGTGAACTGGGACTGCTGCATGACCTACTGTAGTAAAGTCTCCATGTTACCTCCATGGATTACTTACTGTTTTTACAGATTGTTTCACATTTCAAATAAGCCACAACACCACATACTCAGTGTTTCCAAATAAATTTGTAAAGGGAGAGCCCATTCCACCTTATAATGTGGCACTCAGCAGCCCTTCAGTAAGTTGTGAACGAAGTCAGAGAGCCTTTATATTCAATTAGTAGCTTTGCTTTTCCTCTTGGATTTGTAACTGTAGAAATCAGTTTAGGATGAGAATGAGCAGGATCCTGCACCTGTCATTAGTGCAGCTGTGAGTTAGGCAGAATTCCACTTGATATAAACCACATAAAGGCTGAATTCGCTTCGCTGTTCTTGGCTCTCTCTGACACCTTCACGTTCAGTGTTTGCAAGTTTTCCTCTTTTTTGTTTCCAGTTACTCATCTTCCCATGTCAACCATGTCTTCACGCTTGATGCACAGCTCAATCAATTGCACTGTAGAAAAGGAACTAAATGGAGGAATGCATATTACCATCATCATTTTTCTTACATATTTTTCTTGAAATAATTATCTGTGTCTTGTTAACTTTAAATTAGAATCTCTCTGAAGCAGGTTGACATCTATTTCTTATGCTAAGTACATAGAAGTCTATATCTGTAGAGACTCAGAACTCATAGAGTATGTGCCATGATAAGAATAGAAAGAATGGAAAAAAATAAGCCGTTTGAATTACCCTTTTAACTTTTCAAAGTTTAAAATATTCTGTTTGGTTTATGTTTAAGTTATCAATGTAGTAGTAATACCAGCATTTTGGGGAATCTTCAGCCATAAGTCTGAGAGAATGTTGCCTATCTCAGACAGAAATATAGTAAGAAAATCCCACTTCAGTATTAATTTTTACTCATCAGTCAATTTAGCCACTTAAATAATCTATCATATTATGCCTTAGTGTTACAATCCTACAGTATCTGAAATTACATTACATCTAAATAGAACAGCCAATAAAACATTTCACTTTGCTCTGGTTATTTTTGAGGATGACACTAATTTATGTTTCCAGAATTCCAATTACATCATTGGATCCCAATTAACTAATACAGTGGAGGGATCCATAATGTACAGAGGGATAAATGATCTGAAACACCTCCATTTCAGGCCAAATTGCAGGCTTGTTCCTCTGAACAGTACCAGTGGCAGTTAGGGCTGCCAAGGACAGAACATCTACAAACTTCTGAAATGCTCAAGAGATTCTAAAGATAGGGCTTCTTACCCCTCTCCTTTTCCTGCAGTCGTGAACTAAGTAGTTCACTACTACTACTAAGTAGTTCACTATTAAGTTCACTAAAGCTTTCATCTTTCCTTGCCATCAGAGCACACTACAGCTGGAAATTCTTCTCAAGGAGACCCAGATTTTTTTTCCTGTGTCTTTCATTAGTAGGGCTGTTGCAAAAGCCAATTGTTGCCAAAGGTATTTAGTATAAAGTTGTATTTTAATAAAAGGGAAAAGGATGGAGACTTCTTTTATTCACGGAAGGGGCACACGGTATTCTACTATCAGTGACAACCACCTTAGGAAGAGGTTTAGGAGAAGGAGGCAAAAGTGGAGTAAGTTCCTGAAGAAGCTATACTTGGAAAGAGATTTCTGGTATTAAGGTCAAAAGCATCATTCGACACTCCTGGATGACCTTCCGCCTAACACAGCCACAGAAATTCACTGAGCAAGTACTCTCCTGAGGCCATACCTTCAGCTGAGATATCACCTATCTTTTTAAAACAGGAGAGAAAAGATTTCATTCATGCAGAAGTCTCATCCTGTACACCAGGCCTGATAGCTCTCAGTCCCTCTCCCATGCAGCTACTCAGAACATTGGTGGGCTACACACATCCCCAGGTAAATAACTAATATGTTTGAAAGCCAAGTCAGCAAGAATATGACAGTACCAAGAAGCACAGGTATTACCTACTGCAGTTTGGAAGGGGTCAGTAAAATCCAGTTTTGCTGTACATGAAACATAGCATGCATTACGCATCCATTTAAACAGGCCCTAATATTTGTCTAACATATTTTGTATGAAGAAAATTCATAATTTTAACAACAAAGTGTTGAGGATCAAATAAAAGTTATTGGTCATCTATATATATGGCCCATAACAAAACACACTGAATACATTTAGACAATGTTTTCCTCTCCATGCATGAGATCTTTTACATTAAATGGAGAAACCTAAAAATGCACTAATAGAAAGGGAGGAATTTAATTTAAAGTCTTATTAAAGAGCTTGCTTTCACAGATGAGCGTAAGGAGAATGGACCGTGGTCATAGCTGTGTACATACCATGCAGAAAGGAAACACCAAGGAAACGCCAAGGAAACACCAAGGAAACACAGACATGCCAGTGAAGCTGATATACCTGACATCCTCTGGACACATCACGGAGTATGAAGCAGTTATCTATTCTTTCACTTGGGTCTAGAACATCCTTCTGCTCCTCCATGAGCTCACAAATGCTTGAGAACATAGTATCTTAGCTTTTCTAATTCACTATTAACCCAAGGCTGGACTGGAGCCAGTCTCTGCAGTGATGGAGATTGAGGACAACATAAAGCTGCACATTCTCAGAGATTTTTCCAAGGGCTCTAAAAGAAAATCAAGTCAGCTTTGACAAGCTGCTGGCAATAACACCAAAAAGCACTGCCAACTTGCTCAAGGCATTCAATATGTTACTCAGTAACAGGTAGGAGCCCAGATGCTATACATATTACTTCTGCCTAACTTTGCTTTTGCATTATTAGGAGCTCAGCAAAACAAAGATTCTCTAGTCATCATTATAATAGTCTATCCCACCACCACCACCAATCCAGGAAGCTCGAAAGAAAGGATCCCGCAGGTAACAGAGTGCATCCCTGCTACAGCCCACAGGCTGTCGAGACAATTGACTCCACCTACAGCTCCTTCCTTTGGCCACCGTTTTTCCTGAGGGGCTTCAGCTCTGGGCAGGACGTGGGCTGGAGGAAGACAAATTGCTCTGGCATCATCAATGAACTGCTGGCCCCTCACTTCCCCAAGGGTTCTGTTTCCTGACACGCGGCCTGAGGCACATCTCTCATGCAAACAAGATGCAGATCTGCCTTGTAAAATGACGGATACAACCTACCTACCTACCCTGTGATAGGTGCACGCTCAGCCTTGGCAGGAGGGACTCTATATGGGGACCCAGGACTGCCAGGAGGGGCTCGGCGGCCACCCCACGGAAGGAGGAGCATCGCTGCCGTGCCGCAGCAACAGTAGGTGAGCTCCACGTTTCTGCGCCTGGGATAAAGACTTGCCTGCTTGGCGCAAAGCGGCTCTACTCAGACTTCCTCCTGCTGGGGCAAATGAAGGGAGCGAGCGCAGAATCCCTCTGCAGGTTAACAGTCTTTAGATAATATTCTTGAGGCATTTGTACACTACGTATAATTTAAAATTAACTTTTCTGCATTGGGGAATCCTCAAAAAGAGCAGTAATCCTTCAACAGGGCCAGATAACGTACAATCGCTTATTTGCCAGCAGTATTTCCTAAGAGTAATCTCAGCATTACATACACCAATGGAAAAAATGTATCTGAAAAGAAAAAATGAATGATGTTACCACAGCTTATGTTGTCTAACGCAGTGCAATTGCCCAGGACCCCCTATACATCTCAACACTGCCACAAGGCCTTCATTCACCTGCACAGCTCCCTCTACCTGCACATCATCCTCTCTATTTTGTTATGTTTAAAAATGGTCTCATTAAAGCTCATAATCCCTTTAACATTCCGAGTGGAACTAAATTTGGATATCTAAATCTGATATCCAGACCTGAGTTCTGAACAGGTATTTCTTGCACATGCAGGAATTGCTTCACTATGTAACAGTCTGCTACAGGAAAATGTGAATCTCCTGTGAATCCTAACATACAACAGGAATCTGGTAGATAAAGGGGTACTAAAAAACAGCAAAAACTGTTCTCACAATACACCACTATTACATGCCCTGGTTAGGATTTCTAATTAAAATCCACTTTCTTGAAACCTTTTTTCCCACCAATAATCTCCTCCTCCCTACCTAAGCCATTACAGCTTTCCTAAGGATTGCTCCTTACCTGTCTGTTAGCTCTATTTAAATAGGTTATCTGCACCTGGAGCAAATCATCAGAGCACTGGAGTAAATCAGCAGTTGCAGGTGAAAATGCAAATGCTGCAGCTATCAGCAACCCCAGAGCCGTCTGTCTGCCTGGCTGTGCACGCACTACACCGCAGCCTACGTGCTAATGCTTGCAAAGGCTCTGCCACTTCGGGTCCCAGTATACTATGTTGCTATAGCTGTGCAACAGAGAGGAGAGCAACTGCAGCTCACAATATTTTGTTGCTGTTGTTGTCGTCGTCGTTTTTTAAGGTGTTATAAATGCATCTGAATAGATAAGATGGAATTCTTGGTTCACTAATTGCCAGCCAGGAACAGGGCATGGTGGGGGTCAGGAAGCTGTGCTGTAAAACAAGGGACTTTGAAGAGTCTTAGCATCTGCATAGTAAGGAAAATCATCCAAACCTCATCCACGATACAGAGAACTGATCATCTGGATACTGGATTTCACTGTGCCTGGACACTGGCTCTGCACTGGACACATTCATTTCCATCTGATCTTTAAAGTCTTTAAGGAAAATGCAAGTGTCAGCAACTGAAAAGCATGATGGCTTGAAAATCATTCCTTCCTGCCCTGCCGTCCCATAAAAGGCCAGTTTCAACAGCTCCACAGAGGTAGCACCTTAAAATTCAGTATTTCTTTCCCTCAATGCAATGCCAGCCAAAGCATTTCTCTCTCCTCACTCTTTCCAATGGCTGCCCCAGATAAACAGGCCTTAGTTATGGTTCACAAAGTCCCTTTGCCACATGCTCCCCTTCATCACAGTTTCATTCCTAATGCAGGTTTGACACTGGTAGAGTAAATGATAATCTGCTACTCAACTTATAATTAAGCATGCAGAGCTGATAGTGATAACCTTAGCATCTCTAGCTGACTTTTCACTTCAGAGACCCCTGAGGTTTCCAATTCAATTTCTATCTTCTCCCCTCACACAAGAATAATTAGGTTGGAAATGCAAGTAGTGCACTACAGCACACGTCCTCAGCTCTGCTGCAGTACTGACCATAAGCCTTAGGTGGCAGAAGCAAAATGCTGTCAGAGGAGAAAACCTTTGACCAGAGGGCAAATGAGCCTTTGACAAAGAAACTTCATAGAAGATATGGAAACATTTTTATTTTAGTCTCCAGTCTAACTGATACTAAAGTATCAATAGGCATCGCTACCCTTCCCTTTATCCAGAGGTCTCACTTTCCATTAAAGAAGGTGTGTAAATCAAACTGCTCATCTGTCTCTGCTTCCAGAACTATACATTTTTATCATCTTGCATGTTAAAAGTCTTCACATTCTCCTACATCTGTAGACTTTGCAAAGCCTCGTGATGCTAAATATCTGTAAACGTATTCATGTTCATTTCCCTCTAAGATTAAACCCAAAGTTATTATCTGAAGTGACTACAAATTATGTGAGATCATCTGTGGGTTGCATAAAAAGTTGTGTTGAGAGAAATGGGGTATGGAGTATTCACATAAACAGAAGGAAATGTAATATTTGTGGCTTTCCCTCTACTCCATGCATCTCTATAAGGAACCGTAAACCTGCCGAGTGCCCTGCCGACTCCAGGCAATCCACATAGCAAGTGCAATAAGCTCCGGCGCACAGGCTGGTCTTGGCAAATCCTAAATTTGACCAGGGACTGTCGCACCTACCCAGTTTTAAATGGTTTGGAGGTGCATGTTCAACACATGCACACATGCGCGCAGGTAAGTAGCTGGCTTTGAACAAGAGTCAAAGTCTATATATAATAATACTAAAGCAACTCTTGATAAAATTCTCTTGACAGTAAGACAAACAATTAAAAAAATCCTCTTTGTCTGGGATGTTAAAATAATGGTATCTAAAATACGACTGCAACATCCTATGATAATGGAAAACATCAGCTACTGCCCCGCAGATATTCCTGACTGAAAGTTGAGGAGAAAAGCACAGGCATCTCAGTGCCACAAGATGGAATTTTTTGCTTATAAGGTTTTCATTCAGTAATAGAGCAAATGTTTTATAATTCAAAAGACATTGGTAATTTCACATTTTTTTCCACAATACAGTTTAAGCCAAAGAGAACATAGGCAGATACACCAATTTATTATGTTACCAATTAAGGACACGGTTCTCTATTTCTTCTACAAAGAATGTATACAACTAGAGGGTATTTTTTTCAAAATGTACTTCACTGGGTTGATTTTTTTTTCCTTTCTTCTCATGGGAAATTCCCATCAAATATAATGAGGATGAAAGTAATAAAAGTTTAAAAGAAATTAAATAAACTCCACAGAAATATCTCTAAACAACATACAGGTCATCACAGAGTTCAAAAAATATTTACAGAACTAATTTAATTAGCCTTTTAAATCCTATGGGCTGCTTTAAGAAGCCTAGGAATGGAAGACAGTCCTCCACCAAATTCTACAAACTTTTTAATCAATGAAACAGACAACCCCAGCTCTTCTCAGCAGCAATTTAAAAGAAGCCTGCGTGCATGAACAGGGGACAGTTTTCAGAAGAACTAACTCATTTTAGCTGCCTATTTTAGTAGGCTCTAATACTGCAAGTGGTGGAAGTGAAGGCAGGAGGGAAGCAAGGCAGAAGGACAATTATGAAAGCACACTTTTTACACCTTGGCACATGGAGGGAAATGGGGAAGTATATAGCAAATACTTAAACGACTTAAAATAATCTTATTATAATAAACCATAGGATGGAACAATCACTGAAAAGGAGGATATAATAAGATACTTGGTACATTAGCATAAGAAAACACTGAAATACCAAAAAAAGCAAACAGACCCTCTTCTTATGTTTCCCAATAAGACAAAACTCTTTGGAAAAAAAATCAACAGATTTGGTTAGTAGTTGGGGGTTGTGAGGGGAGGGAAAGAAACACGGGAAAGGGATTTTTTTATTTTGTTTTTAACTGGAAAAATATGATTGGGTCACTACAACCAAAAGTGTATTTGAAGTCAAGAAGTCAAAGATACTAGGGAGATGACTAATGCAGAAATGAAGCTGTTTGAATGAACATTTCTAATGGCTTCTTTGCTTCATTTAAAATGCCAGGCGCTTGTCTTGGAAATGATAAATTAAGACAATACTTTCAGGCTCCCTTGGTGCCATTACACCCAGTCATATGGGTGGCATTTCTTTCATTTCCACTCCATGACTTAATCATGTCTTGTGTAATTTTCCACCAAAAAAGAATTCAGAAGGCAATTACTCAGTGTACAAATATATTTTTCTATGTCTACATCTCTGATCCATGTATCTTAATAATTGCCATGCTTACTAAGTTGACATAATGATCAAGCATTCTTATTTTAGTCTATGAATATGAAAGACAAACTGCAGTCTTTTAAAGTTATTTGAATAAAATTACTGTTGTAAGAAATACAAAAAAATCATCTCATAATTTTGGTTCTTCAGTGATCTGAGTTACTGACTTAGCCAACATGTGCTGTCTATGATGAGCTTGCTAAATCTCCCTGGAAGTACAGACATTTTTTCCTATCTTTATTCAGAATTAACTTGACCTGTTATGAGGCTCCTGAGTCAAAAAGTCCCTGTGAACCACCGGAAGTAAAGGACTCTGTAGGACTGGGACTGATGGCAATAGGTGTTTCAGTACTACGGTATCACTGTGTTCTCATTTCTCAGTTGTTTTTGGATAACTCTCAGAAACACATTTGAACAGTTCCCTTATCCACTAAGTATATTTCCTGCTTGAATACTTCATTGCATCTTGTATCCACAATGCAGATTTGTGTTGTTGTGAAAAAGGAATCATGTTATCCATCTTCAAAGCTTTTGATACATTTTTCAAAAGCTGGCGAAGCATATATTACAAAGGAAAAAGAAATGGAAAGAGTGCTAACCAGCAACACAGGAGGGCTACAATTCAGAGAGGATTACCAATTCCTTAACACTGTCTTTGCAACCCTTGTACCTTACAGTATATTAGGGTATATTTTGAAACCATCATAGTCAAAAGCAGACATTGTCCTGGAAGCAAAATGCAAGTCATTTAACAGCAGAGGAGCCCAGTACAAAGATTCACTTTTTATCAAAGAAAAAAATACATGTATCTTCACTCAACCTTTTCCTAACTGTATGTCTCAGTGTATTGATTGTTCTGCATCCCCATCCTAACATCCTATCAATTCTGCACAGCAGCTTCCACATACACAGTTCTTTTTTACCAGGACTTATAAAAAACTCCTACCGTGATAGCAGCAGACCATGACTGACACCAAAGAAAGAGCACAACGGTGTGAAAGCTCATAAGGTCAGCAAATATCCATGATGGTACTTGCTTTCTCACTTTTTTTTCTTTCAGTCAAGCTTCACAGATGCTTCCTCATCCCACGAGAGTCAGGCTGCTGATTCATCAGTATCCTTTTACTCATGCATGCCTCCTGCGGTCTCTGACAGTGCCAGTGGAGAGCCCATATAAAAACCTGCAGATTTCTTACTCTTTCCTTTGCTACATACCCAGTTTCTTGTGCTAGGGTGTATCTCCAGGATAGCAAGCAACATCAAATGAAAATGGGTGTGCAGTATAAAAGTTGGAGTCAGCTCATCAAATGAGCTTTGTTAAGATCTAGCTCATAACACAGCCTCCATGTTTTCCTACTCTAACAATCATAGTTCTACAACCATTTTCACCCAGTCTGTATTTTCCCAACTTACCTGGCAGTACAAACTTTGATCTTACTGGAAGAAAGGCATCCAAAAGTACTTTTATTGAACTAGTTAAAGCTCTAAGTACAGTGTTTATGCTAGCAGATCTGCAAACCGGAGAACAGATCATACTTGATCTAAGTGAAAAAAAACCTTGAAGGCAAAATTACCCCTTTACATACCTTAAACGTGAACTGGCAGAGTGGCTTGGCATCATTTCACTGATTCGCACCAAGTATCTGGTGGTTTTCATCCAGCGCCGTTTGTCCTCAAAACAATTCAAGCAGTTTGTGAAAACACAAGCTCACATTTTCACTTGTTGATCCCTCTTGAAAGAGGGATGCCCGTTCAGAAATCACTGAGGAACATGCCTAACATTTCTGAGTCCAAATACAAATTCCAAGTGCTTAGTAAATGCTTTTGCACCTTTCTTAAATAAGGCTATTTTTATCTAATTCCAACCTTATGAGGTATAAATACCAAGTATCTTACTAAGTGATGCAGAGTCTCCTTCACTAAGAAAATAAAGAACAATGAGTTTTCATTCATCTACCTCTCCTATATGCTTATAGTAAGTAGGGAATACGAAAATCAAGAATGTCGGTACTGAATACTGATTTTATTTCAGTGGTGATTAAAATCCCATACATTGCTGATCAGTCAATACTGCCTCATCAAGAAAGTATTCCACATAGTGGATGGAAGAGAGCATAAAGCATGTTGAAATTCTTTCTACTTTATTCCTAGTTCCTAAACCCAGCACTTTAGAATTCCGATTCCAGCTCCTGATTATCAGTAAAAATACAGTATATTTTTCACAGTCTTTTTTAGCAGACATTATGTATTCATTGAAATACGACCCCTTCTGTATCAAGAAAATTAGCCACTTTTCTGCACAGCGACTTCCCAAGCCAGTTAGCTTCCATTGGCCTGTGCTGTATTTACTTCCGAGTTTCAAAGATCAAAGGCCACTGACTCAAAACTGTGATGACTGCACGTGGCATACAAACCGCAGGACATGCAAAGAAGTATGAATCAGTTTTTGCTATTAATTAAAGTGAAAGAATCAACTTTTTACTGTGCAATTGCAGCTTTCTCTTCAGATGCAATAAAAGCAGGTCCAAACATTACCCTTCATCTGTCTTTTTCTATTTATGCTCCAGAAACCACATTTTTAATTTCTCATAAAGCAGAGACACTCCAAACTAGTTATTTCATGTTATTGCAGGTTTGTCATGTTTGGGGATAAGAAAGCTTTGTCTTGTAACCATTTTATCAATGCCATTTTCTCTAGTTGACTTGTCATTTTAGCTTCATGACCCAGCCAGAATTAGAGAATTCTGTCTCACCCAACCATTTGCAACACCATTTAGGAACTTTATTTCAAAAGTGATTTTTATTCCCTTTAAGAAATGCTAGCATAAGTCATTTTTGAGCTGTGACTGAAAGCAGCCTGAAGAAGGAAGCCCAGTGAATAACATTCAAACCAATATCCTGCAGAGCAAAAGGGCAAGCTGTCCAAAGCATCTCAGGCACTGTTTAATTTTCTTTGCATGTCAGACAGGCCAGGAAGTCCTAAACCCTCCAACTGATTCCAATCTGAAATGATGCTAAGAGTGGCAGCCTGAGGTTCTCTTTTTACAGTCTTTCAATTATCCTGAGCAAATTAACTCTGCTTTCAAATCCACAACATCTTTCTCCTCCTACTGCCAGCCCACAACACTCAGGCTGAAACAGAACTCTGCCTCTCGTGGTTCCCGCATCAGCCCCAAAGGCAGATTCGACGCAGGTGGCTGCCCCGTGACTCGGGCCCTCGTGTGGAGGAGGGCCGCGCCACTCCACACTTCCTGCAGGGAAAAGCTCGGAGCTGCTCTGCACCTAACAGCAGGGCTGGTGGTGTGTGCGCCACAGAGACTCTCCCCACCATTGCTGTATAGGTGCAATAATACTAATCGGAATTTCAGGTAATAGAAGTGTATTTCTGCCTTTAACCTAACAGAGCTAGAATACATACAAAGAACAGATCTGTAGCGTAAGTAATCTCCTTTTTCTCCATGATGTTTCTGCATCTTCAGTCATTCCTCTAAGTAAATCAAAGGAGAAATAATCTCATATCAATAATTAAGAATACAGCAACAATCACAGCAAGCGATGCAGGATATAGTATTTCTTTTTCTTGATGTATATTATGTCACAGTCTTCCTTGCAGTTCAGTAAAACGGAGGAGAAAAATAGATCCCTGCAAGACAGACTGGATGCCTTCTCCCCACCTTACCTATATGCTGTCAGTAAAGGAGAGTTTTCTAGGGACAGACAAGCTCTCTTTGCCAGCTGGAGAAGGGAGAGAAGCCAATTGAGGAATGAACTCTGACAGTGACAACAACGTACCTTCACTCCATGGCAAAAGTCAGTCTCAATTCACTTGATTGGGCTTGGAAGTGAGTGTCCTGGTTACAAACCTGTCTGCTCCATCACCAGGCTTGCTGCTTGGGCTCAGGATGAACAGATATATGGCAATCACTCAGCTGGGTTTACTCCACCTTCAGGCAAAAGGCCAGAGAAAGAGCAGGAAGAGTCCAGGATGAAGGGCTTCCCACATTTTCTGGTGGATGCCATGCAATTTTAGCAGCTGTCATTTTTCCTTTGTCAAAATCTCCTCTCCCAAACCACACAGCATCCAAGTACCTCTCAGTGCTTCTGCATTCAGCTAACGAAGGTCTGGCTGCAGTTTGCCTGGCAGCTGCCCACACACTCCCAGAATAGGTGGCAGCCAGGGGAAATGAAAAACAAAGGCCAACATAGAGGACAAAATTTGACACAGTGCATCAAATTCAAAACACAGAACAACAGAAGCTGGAGACCACCTGTTTATAAAAATAAATTTACCAAAGAGATTACAATAGAATTGCCCAGGCACCAGGAAAGAGTAAGTCCAGCAAAAATTGCATTTATTGAGGTGTAAGGACAGCCTACCTTATTAACATAGGTGGAAAGGCAACCTCCTGTTATCTTACATGATATATATATCAATCGTGTTTTTCAAGAGTGACAAATCACATGAAAAACAATAGTATTGTCTGTCATTCTCATTAACTGTACAAATATGTGATTTGTAGTTTGATGTAACCTATCATTTTTTAAGATCATTAAGACACACAGGCTCCAAAATTGCAAGAAAATATTGCACAGTTTTAAATTGACAGAGGATCCAAGGAGCCCTTTTCTATAGTGATCTCAAATTTGATCACTTGCAAATATGTTGACGCTGGGAGGAAAATTACCCCTAAAATATCAAGCCGTCTGTCTAAATTCTGATATTCTGCATTAACTTCCACGTTAGCTGACTGAACAGCCAGAAACCAGTCCACAAATTGGCCTGGACTACCCAATGCAGCAGAAGTCTTGCTTTCCTTCAAATGCTGCATCATGATATTAAGAGTAAAACTTTTAGTAACATCCAGCTACTCAGCTGTTCCAGATTCATCTGGCAAACACTGTTCCAACATTGCAGCCCTGCTGCTGTTTCCTACTGCTCAGCTGCGAGGAGCCCCGCTCAAAGCCCCACTGCTCCAGACAGCGCTGCCCTGAACGGCCTGCAGACCACGTTAGGGAAGCCCGTTAGTAGAGTAATGATGCACAATTAATGTATTAACAACAAGGGTAGAACTATATAATCATATGCAAATAACACTCCATTACCATACGCTAGCCTCTGGGCAGACAGACGGCAATAAATCCATAGCACTTTTCAGATCTTATCTGCATAACTAGAATGTGCATGGGGAGGCTCCACACACCATGCAGAGCCAGGATTTGGTAGAATTTCATATTTCAACAATAAAACTACGAATAAATAAATAGAAAACTGATAAGATGCCACATAAGCAAAATGCTAAACAAAGCAGTATTTGTATTTAGATACATATTTTTTTTTCAGAAGGAAAAAAACAGGAAAAAAGGAAAATGTTGGGACTGACATTCTTCAGAGCTGAGCTGATGTTAAAATCAGAAGGAAATTCAGAATGCCCTTGTACAAGTGAACCAGCAGCTGATGCTCATTAACAACCGGCCCTAGGAAAGCAATGTTGGAGGTAACCTAAGGTACTGTGAATGAGGGTTACCATGGCCACTGGTTCAGGGAAACCTGGGAGGAGCATAAGAACAGTGAAGAGAATTGTGTCAACAGCATTAAATACACATGATGAAAATCATACACTACGAAAACACTGAGCTAACGTTAATTTAACGGTGAAAGGGTCGCCCTTAATGCTGTTCAGGAGTGTTTTGTGTGCAGAAACATTGATTTGATACTATAGCTCAGGTAACTCCTTCCTCTCCAGTTGTCAGTAAGGATCATAATGCAAAGGCTTTTTATACAAATGGTGCCAGAAAACTCTGTGGCAGATTGATTTTTCTCTCTTTCTTACTGACAGATTATGTCAACTGAAATATCTCTTAATAATTTTAATTAGTTTCTTTTCTTTTTTAGGTCAATTGAAATTTAATTAAAATTATCTCTATAAAGGAACAGGACTTGCCTAATGCTGTTCAGCATCATTTATTCAGAGCAAGCTACACTTAGATGACTGTCCAGTGGCCCATGACACCTTGCACAATTTATTATCCACATGCCAAGAGAGAAAGAGAGAGAGAAAATAAATTTGATTTTAATAGGAATATGTAGTTAATGAGTATGAATTCTTCTTATGCTATCATCTAAATTACCCTGTCTGGCATCTGGTTAATTATCAGCTATAGCCTCAACAGACAGAGTTCTTTTACAAAGTTTCTGAGTTTCTGTAAAGCTACAGCCTTCTTTTTCTACAAGTTAAAAAAAAATAAAAAAATAAAACAGGTTTATTGCATGTAGGTTAATGTAAGTTAAAACAGACAATGAATAAAGATGAAGCCCAAAGTTATATCTGAAATTAGAAAGGTCACAAAATCTTCATATAGGATAGTTCATACAGGATAGATAACAGGTGATTATAAAAATGGTATGATTTCCCCCCAACACAATTTCTGACACAGATACAAGAACCAACCCTTCTATGACAAATTAGAGAAGCCCCTAAATCTCTGAGAAACAGAGCAGCACAAGAAACCTCGTTCAAGATCCATTCACTTCAACTGTCTAAGAAGCAGAGATGGAAAGGAACCCAAGAGCCTCCTTCGCTACTAGGTAGTTCCCTTCCAAGCAGGGATACCCTCCTTGGTCCAGATGGACTAGCTTTGGGGTCTGGTCATGTTGACGGTGCAGTACAAAGCAGTACAATGCCAACAAATGAGAGGATGTGACCAAAATCGTATGCAAAAGACTGGTAACACAGAAAACAAAAAACAAACCAAAAAAACTACCCAGGTTGTAGCAGTTCACCACTGTCAAAGCCATACCAACTCCTATCTACTTTTATAGGGTCTTAATATACATTTATATAGCACACTAAACATTATATGTGCCTTCACATTTCCAGAGGTGTTCATGAGGACTGTAATGCCCATTTCCCTGGCACGACAAAAGCTCCACTCCTCCAATCCCAGTTGGAGTGATGCACAGACAAGATGGACAAGTGATAAAGAGGAGTACCAGAGACCAACACCTGCAGTATTTCTGAGTGGCTTACAATTCTGTTTTGTTTGTTCTTTCCTTGAACTGGTTGCCACCTTCACCAAAAAAAAAAAAAAAAAAAAAAAAACTATATATGACTAAATAAATGTCTTATACATGCAACAATGGAATGGGAATTTCTTCCTAATGTCTGTCAGCACAAAAATGGGAACACTGTATTGATTACAATTCATCCTGTGAACCCTCATTCACAAACTTTGGAGATGATTAGGTTATGTTTTTTAAAAAAAATTCTTTACCTGAGCCTCAAAAGCATACTCAAAAGCTTATTTTTATAGACCGGTATCTTAGCTGATTGAAAACTGGTGATTGTTGTGACTTTTTTTTACAAAAAAAGAATTGACTAGTGACTTCCTGTCAGACTTCCAAACATGTAAGTAAGGTTTCCAAGATAACTACTTCAGTAGTAAACACATATGGGAACAGACACTCTTGTCTGTGAGCAGTTTTGCAGACAAAGTCTGCACAAATATTTACGTAGCAAGTCAAAGTAGTTTCAACTAGTATTGAAGCAAATTTACCGAGGCGATGCACTATCTGTTCAAATTACATTTAAAGTGATGAATATCACCAAATAGCTTCCAGATAACTTGCAAAGATCTTAACCTAGCCTCCATCAAATTTCTGTGTGAACTGGATCAGCCTCTAATACAAGTATATGTTCTTCCAGAAATAATATGTGGTATTAATTCCATTGAAAAGCTAAATTTAGTTAATTAAATAAAACAACTTTGACGCATTTTCCACACAGGTAAAATGCATAATGTCTGTACTAATATATTGTGCAAACGGAAGTAACCATGAAATAGCTGCAATTAGTGGAGAGGCCAATGATAAAGAAAATGGTGACACTTGGTTGGTTCAAATTTTGTTCCAACTATTTAGTAATCCAAGTAGGAAATGTCTAGAGCTATATTCTCAGAATGATTTAAAAACCTTCAAATAAGCCAAAAGTAGTCCAACAAAAACAGTCATATCTTTTTTTCCTGCACATTCTTGTGCTACAGTGCCCTATACAAACAGTTATTTATGAAAACTAAAACATGCTTTAAAAAAAGAAAAACAAATTTTGCCATTTTTGTATTTTTTTTAAAGACTGCAGCTGAATCAGCTGTCAGAAATGCCTCTATATGTATATGCTACTGAGAGATTAGAAGAAATAGGTTTCTAAGGGCCATATAGTTTGTTTACTTTTTCAGGTTGAGTTTATAGTCTAATATATATATATATTTTTTTTTTTTGTAGAAACACCTGATGTGCAGAGCCCACATGGAATATTTCTCCTTCTTTTTTCTTACAGAGATAAATACAAAATACCTTTGGACTGCTACCTATACATTTGCTCCAGAGGTGCAGCTTTTGTCCACAGCTCTGTATGAAAGAAAGGGAGCTTATCTTAATCTTCTCAGCTTTACTTGGGAAATCCCTAGAAGGAAGATTTAAGATGGATACCGTGTCCTAGTTTGAGCTGATTACTGGTGTTTTAGTTCATTCAGTTGAAAGAAAAGAATGGACAGATATTGTGACAGTATCGGGGGAGCCAGAAAAATAACTGAAAACATCTCAGAACTGATTTGACTAATTGCCCATATTTCACATCCTTCTAAGCTTAGAAAGCCTGTCTTACAGGAGTTCTTCTGAGTCTTGAGCAATTGGTAACAGGGAAATGACATCAATAATACAGGACCAGTACACGAATACAACAACCAGAGAGACACTGGCAACTTGGCACATGAAGTGAGGTTGCACCACAGGAGGACTTTAATCCTTCCATCAACTCCCATTGATTCCAGTAGGAGAGAACCTTGTAGGACAAAAACGCCGTAAGGATAAAATGCATCTTAGCTCACCTTTCCACTGCTGGCATCGTTACCCACCAGCATCAATACCCACCTTGTTCAGCCAGGTGCCTTTTCGCTACAGTCCGTTCATCTGTTGGTGGATTAAGGCACAAAGGCACAAGCAGGCTCGGCCTCTTGTTAGGTTAAAGTTTGGCCAGTGAAGCTGGTGGCAAAATTCCTTCTCATTTCTAAGAGGGATGAGATTTTACCTGTTAACTGACATTACTTCTAATATTCTGAAGTGCCCTTCTGCTGAGTGCCTGTGCAAGACCTGCTGCCACCAGTAAGTCAGGGCACTGGGATACAGCATATGGGTACATGAAAGGAGAATAAGGGCCTTCCTAAAGATAGGCTTGATACTTCCTGGGTGGTTCAGTCTGTCAGAGTTACTGCAACCAGTAATGGAGAGAGGTTTAGAGACATTTCTAAGTTCAAATCCAACCTAACGAAAGCTGTTTCACAGGCCTATAGGCGAGTACACTTTTTTTCCCTGAAACTTTGAATGAGGTTCCTCATATTACAGACGACTAAAAGCCAAGTTTGTTATCACAGTGAGGAAGATAACTCCTCCACACCAAATCCCAAACGCCCAGGTGGAACAGCTTGATGCTGAACTTGCTAAAATGATGAAATTATAGCAAAGAGTCTCCACAACTGATATTTCTCTATCCCTCCCCGCCTCGCCAAAAAAAAAAAAAAAAAAAAAAAGGCAATCACAGTAAGCAAAAAAAAAAAAAACCAACAAAACCAACAATTTAGATTTTTTAACATCACAGTTTGCCTTCAGATTCTTCTGGACACACTAAGACAGTCTGCAATTTTTACAACTCTCAGGTAGCACAGACAGATCATGCCAGGTTTGCTCCTGCGTGCTCCTGCTCCTGTGATCTGCCCTCACAGTCATACAAAACAGGATCTTATAATACAGACCTCTTCTGTTGCGGAAGGGAAAAAAAAACAAGCTTTTTCTTAATATTTGTAATATTGGTATTTTCATCTGATTCTCTTTCATAAGAGCAGTTGGGCAAGGACTAGTCAGGGATAGGGAAAAGGTTATTTCCTTGACTACTTATCTCTCGTGTGTTAGTCAATGCAACTGAAATGCTTAAGGGATGTTAAAAGGAGAGATGTTGGAAGTTAGTCAGAAGGAAATTACAAGCTTCTAAATCTAATTTAGAATAAGGGTGTAGAAGGAAAGAACTGTGCCTCAAAGCAATCCCCGTGCCCCTCCCAAGTTCAATTTTGTTCAAGCTTGTCCTAAGGCAAAACACATCTTATGGCTATTCTTGAACTGATGGAGCTTGAATGCCATTTCTTACTCAGACTGATGTCTTTCCACACACTTAAATGGTGTATTAGTACTGAAAGGTACTACTTACCTTACTGTAAATAAAAAGTAGTAGCAGCCAAATACTTTTAGACCTATGATGTTTCTTTCCTTTAGTGCAACTGCTATGTCAATTGTTTGAGTTCAACACAATCTTTTTATATAAAGAGGATCACACAAAAAAGAAAAAGGTCAAATGGTTTAATACCATCCACTATACTTCATGAGAATATGTTGAAGAATTAGACCCACTATTTTACAACTGAGAATTCCTGCAATTAGCAGGTATTTATGAAAATAAAAATATAGCAAATGAATATTTCATAAATTTTAATATAAATCCTTATTCATTCCAAAGCATATACCTAATCTATGGTTGATCAAGTAAGACCAACAGTTGGAATCTACACAAAGGCACTCTCCTGCTTGCCAGTCTATACATCGATGCTTGAACACACACACACGACAGTAGTAGTCAAACACTCCATCTAGCAAATTCTAACACAGAAGAGTGAAGCTTCTACCAGGCTTCAGTCTGCAATGGTTAATTCTCTTCACAGTAAAAACTCACATCTCATTTCAACTCTGAGCTTGTTTTTCTTCATTTCCCAACTATTCTGTCTTTTTACACATATAGTATACTGAAGAGTCCTCCACTACCAAATTTCACATGAATTCAATTATACTTAATCATCTCTACTTGATATTTCTTTTTGATGAGATTACAAGTCATTTTGACAAGAGCTATTTTCCATAAGTTTATGTTGATTGGCATTAATTATATTGCCTTCTTTTTTTTTTATTAATTACTTTTTATTAATCTAAATATGCTGCTTTGTCTCATGGGCTGTGTAATTGGAACTGCATAAGCAATAGTGTGTTTGGAAAATGCTGGAGAAGTTAGAAAAAAACAGCCAAATACTTCTTTGTGGAATCTGTAGGCAGGTAGTCAAAATCAAACATCACCTACTTTTAAATTTACCATCCACTCCTAACAAATCAACTCAAATCCACAGGGAACAGCACAGTGCATCTTACAGAGGTGAGCAGGAAGACAGAGCAGGAGTAAGAAGCCTTGCAGTGTGTGAGGATCAGGCGAGTATCCCTCACTGAGAAGAGTTTGGTGAATCCGCTCCAGCCTGCAGACTGGAGCACTCTGACTTCCCTGGGGCTCAGGAGCCCCAACCGACTCCCCTTACCACATCCCTGCAGTGAGTAGCTCCAGAAACATGCTGAGCACGTGCACTATTTGACCAAAAGGTCTAATGCTGTGACCACCTTGACGTTTCTAGAAGGCTTTGCTATTGCTGGCTAGTACCCTGCTGCATTTGGAGGGGACACAGGGATCTGAAAGGAAGACTATTTTCTGATGCTAAAAGACAGGAAAATTCGTGCCACTCTTAACATGTCCTGTAGCCATCTAGGTATATTCCATGAATCACTTAAAGTATTTTTCTTTCAACAATTAACATTGTCTTGATTGATGCACTAAAAAATAATAATAACCTTTTCATTTACCATATATACAATTTGTAGTGACTAATTCAATAAGCTTTGTGAAAGGTACATACAGGAGTACCAGCTACCTCTTCTCTCGCACTGCTCATTATTTATTATTTAACCTGTTTACACTTTGTTATCTGCACACATTTAGAAACCATAAATTTTAACAAGCCCACAAGAATTTACATACGATTTAAAGCAACAGTTTCCAAGCTTTATTGCTCAGTGGTCTGCAAATTCTTTGGAACAAACAGAGCCAAGGCAGCCTTTTTGTGCAAATACACAGATTATCGGGCATTGTGGAATTGAAATCTGAGTTACTTTAGAATCTAGACAAGCCCAAATCTTTAATTGGAGATTGGCTAACACTTTTGATGCAGCTTGTATCAACAATTTAAGCAGCTGAGTGATTTTTACCCCACTTTTATGCTTAAATGAGTAGCATTTCTGTTTTGAGACATATAAATGTCTGGCCAAATGTTTGTATTCCTCTTACAGAATGGATAACATCATATGTTGGGGCATACGGTACCTGTCAGCCTTCATGCTTAAAAGGTACAACAATGTAATGCAGTATGTAGTTGGAGATAACACCTTTTTTTCCTTCCCATGAGCTTCTTCTTTCTCCCTCTCCCCACCACAGCCTCCTACCCCTTTCTAGCTGTGCTAGATCGTGGGACAGTGCTGTCAACTAGATTCAGATGTCACTGACCGATTCAGGCTAAAAATTTTAGATGTTACTGAAGAAAGCAGCGGTACAGCATGTAGCACACATGTGCAGTCCCATTGTCACAACCCATGCGGTGGTGTAGAGTCATACCACAGCAAGAATAAGCAGCTGGGCAAGAGGAGAGAGAGGAATTTCTTAACTTGGCTTCACCCACAAAAATTGATTCCAAGTATCCTAAAGTTCATGAACTAAGACCCACCTAGCAGCAATTGCTAATGGAAGAACAAGCCAAGGCATGATATGAGAGCAGGAGTAAGTAGCTGGATGGGCTGGGAGATGAGTGGAGTACCACAAAAGGTTAAAGAATATCCACAGGCCACTGGAAGCTTCCAAAGGTAGTAATTCCAGCAGCAGGATTTATGTAATAGGAGTGTCATGCAAATGAGGAAAGATTAAACTTGTACACATCTGTACTGGGCTCTGCAGAAATGTGGCTGCTCGCATGCCCCACAGAAGTCATTCAAGAGCATGACAGAACACTGTGAGCTCCAAATCAATGTATGGAAAATGCCGCAAAAACATTAAGGCAAAAAGCAATTCTCTGCCTATCAAGGCATAGAGAAAAGATCTGAAGACCAAAGGACTCTTTTGAGTCCTTGAATCTTCAGGACTTAGCTCTAGGGCTGGGAGCACACAAAAGCCCCCATCCTGATTGCTCAGAACTTACAAAGCTCTCCTTTACTTGCTCTGCTCCTCTGTCACACTTTTCTTTCAGGCACATGGAATATCAGAAGGCCAGAAGGAGTTTTCAGCTTCTCAGGAGTGGTATCCTCCATGATGAGACGGAGTGAGAAACAGTATATCCCAGCCCATGTCCCAGGGAACACATGCATTACAGCACACCAGACTCCAGCCCTCACACAGCTGAGCGCAGCTCTTCTGCTGCTGCAGGCTGATGGCCACACTACATGGCCCTCTCTATCCTTGTTCACCTCTGGCTGTCTAGACCCTCTGCGTCACCATCCGGACCAGCACCCTGGCTACAGCACTCTGTGTGCTCTCACTCCCACACAGAAAACCTAGACATGGGGAAGAGATAGCGCAGGCCAGGTCTCACGGACACACGTACAACTTGCTACACGCCCCAGCTTCAACTTCGAAGCAGCACTTAGAGCTGACGAGGAAAATTTTTCCCTTTAGGGAGGAATTCTAAATCATGTGATCCCCATTATTATCCAGAATCAAAATCTAGTTAATCTAGTTAGGGCACTGTCTAAAGATCTGTGCGGTCATAAAGATGCAAAAGCAAGTTACAGAAGATGGCAACATCCCCAAAGTGGGAGTCCAGGTTGAGCAGAGACACTGTGAACACTTTACCAGGTCAGCAACTGTTTTCCTGTGTTTGCCAGCACAAAAGGGTACAGTGGGGCAGATCAAGCTGAGCAAAGTGCCTCTCCAAGTAAGCTAACCGATTTCCTACTCTTATATCTGCCCTTCAAAGGAAAATCTGAAATCAATTCACAAACAAGGGTGTATTCGCATAATCCAGTACTCTCTTTGTGTCTCCAACTATGTGGGTGTGAAAGGAATTTGCTGTTTGCAAACAGACTCATAAAGAGGAAACGCTCAACTTAAAACCCGTAATTAGCATTTGCTGCTGTTTTTCAGTGGCTTGAGTGCAAAACAAAATATGCTGGGCCTGAATTTCCTGACTCTTCTTCCTTCTCCCTTTCACCAATAACTCAAGCCATAAGGAAACTCGGACAGTGCTAGTCAGCTCCCACCACACAAAGGTTACTGCACATGAATGCTGCTACTGTATTTAACTCTGCTGACCCTCCAAAGGGAGAGCCAAATAGTTGGAAATTATAAAATTATATAAGTTCCAAAAATAAAGAGTAATAAGCAAACTATACAGTTCAATGAAAATGACAGCTCAGATAGGTCCAATTATGTGGCTTTTAATATATATACTACAGAGACAGGATTGGGATTTGCTAAGAAGCTGAAAGATGTTTACTCTTGCATAATTTTGCAGGCAACACAGTATTTCTTCTCTTCCCCTGCATTAATTCAATCCTTTGCCAGACAAATTTCTAGGGAAATAATCATATGGTTCATACTGGCCATTTTCTCCAGGCACATGGAGGACAAGAAGGTGCTCAGGACTAGTCAGCATGGATTCACCAAGGGGAAATCATGCTTGACT